>VRMD01001402.1:0-17199 GCA_009872375.1 Sminthurides bifidus
GCATAACCGCATGCAACGTCCTGTGGGAAACAGAAGTTGAATTCTAGCCTGGAGGCTCTAGTGGCTTTATTCTAGGCCAGTAGCCACAATAAAATTTGGGTGGAGGCTTCTTTTGCTGTTTGTTCTGATTTTTGCCCTGATTGCAAATATTGTGGTGCATCTCTTCATTTTTTGTGGAAATTGGCAGAAGAATGCAGACCAGAGGAAAGAAACATGGAGCAAATTGCAATTTGCGAATTTAAGCGTTCAGGGATTCTCACACTCCTACGAGTTTTCCTCTTTCTTGGCACGTAGTCTCATTAGTGTCAGCTCAGAGAACTGATGTGCTCCCAGCCCAGGGTTCGTAATTTGGTAGACCGGAGACGAGCGCCTTGTTATCTGTGACCTGACGGGCGGTGTCGGTACTTGCTGTTCGCAAAATTCCATCTCAGGATTTGTCAAATGCACAACGGTTACCGAATGACAGACGTTCAAAATTTGTGCAACTTGTCACATTGTCATGAATAGGGAGCGGGAGTCCGTTGGAGGGCTTGGGTTTTGACAGTTCTCAGAAAATAATTTCGAGGACAAACTTTTGAAATGTCGCGCTTCGCATGGAAATTAATGTTGATGTGAGTAAATTGTCAGGGGGTAGAAGGCATTGGGAATTGCATGTTGCAAGTTAAACGTCAGAGTAGAATAAGAATTGAAGATGCACAGTACGACTGCAAGTTTGAAGGTCGGTTCAAGTTTTGAGGAAACTTGACAGTAGAAATGCTAAATAGTTGCATTTGGAAGGATTTTAGGAGCAAATGCAGCGCTATCGTAAACACTTTCACATTGAATCCCCACTGCAATGACAATTTCAGTTGCCGAATAAAATGGAACAAGTATTCCTATTCCTGCCTGATTCAAAATTGATATTAAAGGGAAAAAGTAAATTTCAGGTAAAGCTCAATTAAATGGTAGAACTTGTAGACGATAAATTTGATTTACATTTTTACACAAAGTTCGTAGCCCAGGACAGATACCGTTGGGAATTCGTTTTGCTGTAGATATGGTGTATGATCTCATATCTTAATTCGAAACAAAATTACGGGAAAAGATAAATTCTGCTCAACCACTCACGCCTATCCCTAATAATTCTCCACAATTAAATTTAATTCCCTTCCACTAGCAGTATTACGTACTTACTCAAGATTCAATCTTAAAATTCATAACTTACCTTACACCTTGGCTAAATTATAATATCCCGGATCCATATCCTCACACTCTTGCTGTTTAACTACACTTTTTACGACCACACAAACCTTGAAAATTAAGAATTTCAACCAGTTTTTACTGACACATTTTTTCTAACGCTCCAAACCTTGAGATTTCAGTCAACATGGACGGGATCGTAGTCAAAGTTGACATGCTTCAAGAGAATGGAGTAGGTGCAGGAGGGCGGGTATGGTCGGCTCCTTCCGTCACTCTCCGAATTTCTCCAGAATGAAAATCCTCCAGCTCCGCACCACAAAGGTGCAGCATGGGAGAAAGCAGTGCTGGATCGATACGGACGACTATCCTGCCCTCCGTGCTCAGAGTCGGCGAACCCGTAAACAACGGAGAAACTACGTGCACGTATGTACTCAAGCAAACTGAAGGAGCGGGAGAGGGTGCTCTGCCTGGGAAAGTATACACGGATACGATAAACCCAGCAAAACTTTCCCACTCGTCCTCCCTATCAAAGGGTGTAAAGAGGGTCCACACGGTTCCTCTATTCTCGCAAGTTGGTATGTATACAAGGATTGGGAGGCGATAGCCGGCTTTCCTCCCCCCTGTGAGTAGTGCATAGAGTTGCATTGCACGACATCGCTTATGGGGATTAAGACCACGGCAGAGGCTGCTGGGCTGACTGTCCCCTTGTCCGAAGGAAAGTGAGTCATGCAGTGCGGAAAGAGTGCGGAGGGGAAAGCGTCCCGATAAGCAATGAAGAAAGCTAACATTTTGCCACTGGTGTGCAGGCTACAGTGCATTGAAAGATGATGGGAATTGTGTGATTGTTCAACCGCTCTGCTCTGGTATGCTACAACGCGTACTTCAAAGAGAGGATGAGCTTTGGAGTGTGGAGTTTTCCTACAGCCTCTCCTCCAGCTCTTTCACATGTGCCATCAAATGGGATGAAGCCATGGCATTTCGATAAGAGCATTTCCAGTTTGTGGATGGGAGAAACGTCGTGTCAAGAAACCGGAAACCGGGACATAAAAAACAAGCTGAGAGAATCAAAATCAGTGAGTGGAAAGCAGGAGATGAGAAAATAACATGGATTTTTTTTGCAATTCAATACAAAGGATTGCTGCCATGAAAGCTTGTGGGGAAATTGCTCACTGGTAGGAGACAGAGGAGTAAGTGCAATGCGTTCAGAAGACAATTCTTGTGCAAAGTACATATGAGAAATATAAATTCTTCGGCATGATTGGATAGAAACATGATTTGTAGAATGCTGCGACATTTCTGAGATTCTGCGATCATAAAAATGCGTCGAGGTTTTTCTTTTTTATTGATCTGAACGAGGGTGAATGTGTCGTGATTTGGTATGTAACCTGTGGAAACTGTGAGAAAGCTGTCAATGTGTGAGGTTCTAAAATACATTTAATTTCAAGTTTTTCGTCAAATTCGCTTAAAATAACGTTGTTTACATGATCTCTCCGACTTAAAGTAGTTTAGCTTAAATACAATTGAGTATCCTGACGTAACCAACGGTGTTGTTCACATCACAGCACATAATTACTTAAAATCGGATATGAAGTACCCACTAATTGCGTGCGTTTGAACCACTACTGAACCATTCTGCCTGATTTTGACCAGCTTGTAATGTACAATTGTTCCCCAGACGTGATAAAAAGTAGAAAAAATCTCGTGCTCTTTTTTACAGCTGTATTTGAGCTATCTCCAGTCTCAAAAGCGCAGGTTTATGGCATACGGCAGAGCAAATTGTCACAATGGGAATACCACACCACAAACGTTTTCCTTGAAATAAAGACTTTTCCACAATTTCGGGAGAATTGTATTAAGAAGGAAAGCGAAGAGAAATCGGAGAGCGAAAGAGCGAGAGAGAGAGACAAAGCACACTCATCTTCTTACATTATTGCCCAAGGAGGGAGTTTGGCTGCTGCAACTGCTTTGCATTAATGACATACCCGAAATGCGAGTTAACGACCCCTTGTGGCCGATTACACGGGTACAAATTATGAAGAATATTGCAGCTTGTATGGGTTATGGAAAATCTGAATGTGATCTGGGGGCAGTAAAGCACCAGGTTCTGTGGTCTTATGCCCAGGCTGATCACGCCGGCTGGCATCTTAAAGACACTGAAGGAAAATATTACCGGAATAATAATAGGAGGTGGAGGAGGGAGCGGAGAGGAGCCAAGAGTTCTCCTCCTGTGTTCAACCTCCCCGCCATATTTAAGCCGCGACCTTTTAACCGTGAAGCGATAATTTAGGGACGTAAAGTTGGATGGCGAGTAACCTTTGGATCTGTTTATTTTTATGCTTATCTCCTTCCGAACGTCGAGATGGAGCTTGTGGAACTCCCCGTTGGAAAGCCAAACGGACGACTTGCTTTAAATTATTCCACGACGATGGTCTGTCTTCTTCAACCCCCGCCCCCGCTATCGCAAGACCAAAGTTGGAAGAGTACGTATGGGAACCTTTCTGCTGTCTTCCGTCCTTGATGTCTCCAACGGTCGCAATTTAAATTCTGCATGGAAACGGAAGAGGAATTGAAAGCTGCCAATGTTTTTTCAGCCGTTCGATATTTCCAGCTCGGAGTTTCACAGCCAGAGGTTCCCACCCGGGTTGCAAGTGACTGGAGCGGAAGACGTGTGTATGTAAAATAAAGAAGCTTTCAACTCCTGCCAGCCAGGTTAACCGATGAACGATCGAGACAGCAAAGACAAGAGTCAGTCACAGGCCGAGAGGCACGGCCGAGCTGGAGTTGTACACGGGTTGAATTTAAAAACCAAAAACATGTACAAACCTCATCTGATGAAAGGAGGATGTGTGCCGAGCACAAAGCAGGCACAGTCCTCGTATTTAATGCGATTCAAAACCGGAATTTGCCGCACAAACTTTAACAAGTTTACAAAGAGAAGCGACGACGGGTGACTTTGCGACAAGGTATTTTTGCCTCGTGCGAGAACGTTCTCTTGAGGCGCTGTCCTGGTCCAGAAAAAAAAGAAAGTTTGAAAAAAAAGGAGAAAATCCTTCCATTTCTGAGAGTAAATATATGTTTTTAGGTTTTGTGATGCGGAATGCGGAATTTAGGACTTTGGGTTGCAAAAAAACTTGGATGAAAAAGTAGTGTTTGTATTGTGCATTCTTTATTTAAACCCCTTGGCATGCAAACTGGAGTGAAAAATACTAGATGGCGTTACACGTTCCCGTATGGAACCCATAGAGAATCTCTAGAAAGTGAAAGCGTGTGAAAGCACCAGGCTCCCGAGCACATGGCAGTGTCCACGTACACAGTCATGGAAGTGAAAGCGGCTGATGGGTGAAAGCAAGAGAAAGCGAGATGTAAGCATGGAAAGCACAGCTCTTCGGCATCGTGTATTAATTCATTTATTAATCAGTTTTCCCGCCCTTGCAATAATATTTATACAAATGGAATCAATAAGTTATAGCGTCCTGTCCTTTGGCCAAGTGTGTTCACATTACAGTACAATGGGATTGGAGACGGAAAATTTTGCATATGCTGTATACTCATCCGGATCTGGGGATTTAACAAAGCCTTGGCGAAAAGCGAACAGGTGAAGCAGCTTATAATAGGCGGTAATAATTTGATTTCATTTGCAGAGTTATTCCCCGGTGAGCGGAATTGTTCAGCTGCAGAGGAATTCAGCATGGGCTGAGGGGGTGAGGAGAAAGTACACAGGGGGTGGGTTCTCTCGTTTGTCTCCTCCTCGCCCTTGTTGTCTGCACTGGCCAATAAAGTTTGCACACTTATTCTCTAAAGTTATTAAACTAGTAGCTCCTATTACCGTTAGTAGTTACATAAATATTTTAGACTTTATAGGAATGGTAATGGCAGGAATTTATGAGTGCAACAACTGTGTCTCTGCGTGTGTCTGAAACTATTGTACAAGTGTGTGGGAAAATCAACTCAAGTACAGAGGAGACATAGGGGACTGGTAACTACATCTTGGCTTTTCTCCCGTCCTTAATTCATTTGTCACATTGTTTTAGTACTTGTGTAAGAGGGAATTGTCTCTTGCATTTGGCACATAGTACCATATGTCAGATGCAGTGCCGTAGTTTCACAATTAAACTAATCATTATTCACATTGAAAGCCCTTGGAACTCAAGACATTGTACTCTTACGAGAGGGAAAATACTGTGAATTGACTCAAGAAAGGACACGCTGAGAAAACAAAGACTTGCTTATAACCTGCTCAGAATTTTGTATTTACTCTCGAGTCAAACTTGTGATTACACATAAATAATCTTACCTCAAGAGAAACTTGGATTTCTTGAGAAGAACTAAAAGTTGGTAACTTTTCCCACGTCACCATAACATACAAGGAGGTGTATAAAAGTTAACTTTAATACAAACAGTTCTCTATGAGTTTATTATAAGAAACGTGCTGATTCTTTTTGCGCTTTGGCTACCGTCCTGCTTTCACACTGGCGTGTGTACTCCAATAGCTTAAACATACTTTACGTTAGCAAGTATGTTTTTGCAAGTAAGTTTGCGTTACCCGCCATTCTCATTAGGAGAAAACTGAAATGGTTCTCGAATTCTACCAGCTTTCGGAAGCAAAAAGGACCCTGGAGAAAGTGGAGAAAGCGGCGCGAGAGGGTGGGAGAAAAGTTGCGGGAAAAGAAAGGTTTCGTAGAAAGAGCGTGGCTCGGCTTTTTTTCCAGAAATGAAAACTTGCACTCTGAACTCCGTCTCCTCTTCTCAAACATGGAGCGGGGGAAAGCTTAGGTGAATTGAAAAAGGTCTTTCATTATATTTACCTGATTTGAATTCTGCCTTGGGGCAGCTTTAGTCATTGCAAACTTGGTAGATTCTATGCTCGGCTATGAAAAGCTAGAGCGGAATTGAGCATGAAATGAAAATTTACATTATACACTTTCACCCACCCTCTGTGGATTTATCCCTCTCATCACATCCTTCCTGGCTGCTTTCTCCTCCGTACTCAGTTTCAGTTTTCTTCCTGACTTTCTTCTCAGATTTCACATGTTTTATAATTCCTTGCTTTCACTCCTGCTGTCTGTAGTCTGTACGGTAGCCTTGCCTTGTGGATCTTCTCGTCTTCTTCTTAAAATCGTTCTTTCTCCGGCGTATGTGAGCCCGAAGCCTCGCTGTCTGTTGAATCTCCCCCTTCTTCGCCAGTGCCATCGTTTCGAAGCTCTTCGCTCTGCTCCTTCCTCACTTGCCAGTAAAACCATCTGTAGAAATTCATTTAGATTAGTGGAGAAAGTATAAAAAAACTTTTTTCTCCACACGCTCGGGTGTACTTTAATCATGAATTATGGCTCAGTGTTGTATGCAGATGAAATTCTTCCTGGAATCACGACAGCTCTTACAGCAATACAAGACTAGGACGTGTTCCCACAGCTTGTGCCCTTGAAGGAGAAAGTAATCTAATGAGGAAAACTGCATCAACTCTGATTTTATTGCCAGCAGTCCTGCAGTCATTGCGGTGATTAAAAGAGTCTTGGGTACGCAGCGGTTGGGACTACAACATAAGTGAAAGTGGGAGAAAGTTTTCTCATTGGTTTCTCCAACCAAGAGTCCAGGATACTAGTGGAGAAAGTAGGCGCAATTGTGGACACAATACGCTTGATTGATACTCCCTCAGCCTCGAAATCTACAGAGAGTGATGGAAACTGTAACCAGTGATTATGATTTCATGGAGTTTGGAGTGCTACGTGATACTGATGATGAAGATGGAGTTAAAAGCAAGTATTTAAAATGATTAACGAGAGGAATTATGAAACAATTTAACCGCAACTTGATATTTGGACCGTGCCGGGTACTTCATCGTGGTAGTAGAAATTTTTCAAAACAAAACTTCAACTCATTCTTGCAAAGTATATTGCAGGTGGCGAACGGGCAGGAAGCAAAATTTAAAAAAAGTTGGAATTCATTCCATGTTGATTTTTCAATCCATTGAATTCATCCTCTTAGAGAAGATTGAAGTGGTTTGAAATTTTTCCATTTCTCTAAAACTGAGTAAACCTTTGAGTTGAATTTTCTATTCACTAACCTCGGAGGAGCCAAAAAGCTAGGAGTTAAAACTTAGCGGAATAAGGAATGAGTTATGCTTTCAGCTAAGTGAAACGTATTGATAACAAAGTGGTTGGAAAATGCATGCGAACCTTCCCCTAGCACGGTACCACCACATGAAACGGAACGTGGGAGGAAAAATTTTCCAACTTTCTCCGACATTGCACGGAAGGTACTTCACAAACCAGGAGACAGGGACAGATGAGAACGAGGCAGATGGGTTCCTTTGAAATTACCGCCACGACGTTTCTTATTTGTGGCATGAAATTACCATGAGAATGCCTCCCTCTCGTCATTTTCAATTGACGTCTGAATTATGACCAACTCAGAGCAGCAGGGAAGAGCCCGTACCCAGCACTTGTATAAATAGTAGGTACACGGGAGCGCTTTGTAGCCCTTGCATCGAAAAATCTGAGACGGAGAAAGAGGCGGAATTTTCCGCCGTTGCAAGATTCAACATCTAAGATTCATACCCTTTGTTGGAAAATTTTCTCATAAAAATTTAAATTTTCCATGAAAAGTTGAAAAAGATTCATCTCGTATGAATTTCCCCTAGTGCATGAAAAGTTGCGGTTCTTGTAGTGTATATTCCAAATTTCCAAATTCCTTGCATCTGTTACACCCTGTACTTTCACCGGCGTGTATATTACCACTGGACTGTATCTTTTCGTATTGGCATGAAAGACTTTCTCCACGGACGAAGCACTTTCACTTCAATTACATAACGGGAAAGTAAAGAGGAGCAAACGTAGCGTATGATACATGCATACGAGTATCTGCAACTTTTTTGGTTAAGAGTCTGCCGTTCTTTACATGAGTGAGTTACACCAGTCTCATCAAAGGGAATGGTGGGCGATAAACTCCCGCGTTTACATTTCAGACTTTCATCTTAAAAACTTTGATAGTGAGTTGAAAATTTTGGTAAATTATGTTTCGCCTTTACTCCTTTGTTAGCACAATATCCTATATTCGCTTTTATTTAGTTCACTTGTTTTCTTAAGAAAGTTGAGCAAGGCAGACAGTCGGCGGAGAAAGTTGTTTCCTGTTTATAACTTGAGTAACTTGTGCTCGTACTGCGTTACAGCCTTGGCTAGTCGGCTTGAATCCTAACGTGTTTATTGGAGTAAAGCGCCTGATAAAATTGTGAAAGGCGGTTAGTGCAGTCAGTACTTGGGGAATTGAGAATGAGGAGATAATTTTTCCGCTTTCACTTTTGACAGGCATGCCATGTTAATTTTTTGCTGTGGGAATTACGCTGCCGTTTGTAGTTGACGACCTGACTCGCATTCGGAGAAAGTGGTGAAAGCGCACAACTTTTATAATTTCTGTGTCACCACATNGCATTGGGAGAAAGTGGTGAAAGCGCACAACTTTTATAATTTCTGTGTCACCACATGCGATGGCATTAAAAATCCTTGGTGAAAGCTGCAGTTCATGTGCCCTGAGCCTGGGTCTCGTCCCGGAATCTTTTAACAGGCCCGAGTTGGAAAATTAGAGTCGAGACGAGACTAAAAATGCCCTCGTTCTGAGGATGACAGGGCTCAGGGGCTTATTTAATTTGTAAGAGATTCACTTGATTGCTCCAGCAAAGTGGGATACGGAGGTCAGACATGCTGAGGACGGAGGAATTTGCAATAATTCCAGCCTTGAAAAAGCAGCGGAAGAGCCAGCGTTATTTCCCTTTAAAGTTGTGTCCCAGAGACGAAACTTTTATCAAGGGAAGAGACAGTACTTGAAGGATGCTTGGCAATCAGGCACCCCTGTTGTGCCCCGTTCCAGATTGCTTACGGAAAAGGAGCGAGCACCTGGTCTGGTTTTTTCAGCTCCTGTTTCTCTCTCCTCCTCTCCCCATGACCTACGTGATCAATCCCGGTGGATATTGAGACGAGAAATTCTTTTGGGATCTAAGCCAGAGCCTTCTCGCTCCTTTGTCTCTGTCTGATAACAGCAGGGGAATAAGAAAAAAAGAAGATGAAGTGCCATTAGCCCAGGCCTAAGCTCTGATGAAGTAAAACCCAGAGCAACAATCAATTTTAGATCTTGATTACACCAGCCATCGGCAATGGCTCAGAGTAGGCTCATGGGAGCAAAACTAATTTGTCTTGCTCAGCTTAAGATGATACGTATAACCCTGATTGAGTTTCCCTGCTCTAAAATGCAGAACGAGCGTAATAAATCTGCAAGGAGCCTTCGAACAGAGCGGGCCACGCGTTACAGACGAATAAATTTTAACAAACTGCACACCTTTCCTCCACCTCCCCTGGGTAAACAAGCCATTGAGGCTGGGCATATGTTGTATCTATTCACTGGGAATGGCGTGCAGCAGCTGCAAAAGATGTGTGAGAATGCACATCTCTGGGACGAGTCTCCTGATTGCAAGGAGAAAGTTGGGCTACTGGCAGCGAATGCTTACGTTCCTTGTTTACACTGGCGTAACTATTTGCATTGGGACTTGAGCTGTTTGGGTGAAAACAGGATTTGGGAGCAAATTAGGATGAATTGACGATATAAATTACGAAGAGTACACCCGAATCTGGGAGTGGGAGTTGCTGTTCCAACTTTCCAGAGTGGAATCACAGCACGAACTTTAAGGCACGAGAAAGTAAGAGAAAGTGTGACGTCTTACGCGAAAATGAGAAGAACGGGAACGGTGATCGCGGCGGAAACGAGGAAGAAGGCACCCGGGAAGGATGTTAGCGTCATGGCGTAGATTTTGCTGTACACGGAGTTTGCCACCAAGTGGAATTAGTGCGTCGCCAATGCCGAAGAAGGAGTTCAACCGACCTGAAAGAAGTTACGGGGAAATTTTCTCAATTACTGTACTGAAAATTATTTACCGTTACCTGATTGACACAGCACTTTCTCCACTTTCACCAGTAACTTTCGCCATGTAACTTTCACCCGGTACTTGCTTGTCGGTCGACCAGTGACTCCATTTCTTTTAGCTGCGTTAACGACAAAGTTTCCTCGAGCATTCCTCTCGAACGGAATAAAAACCATGCAATAATTCTTCTACTTTCACTAATTAAATAACCACGGGGACTACGCCTAAGGTTACTCGGGCTGAGGGATGATGGAATGTGAAACCGACATGACTTTCCCCTCCTGGTAATTGGACAGCGTGAACCACGCAGGGAATGCAATTTGTAAGTGGTTAAACCAAGACTGGGACCGCAGCTCGCTTCTGCACATTGTGAGGGAAAGCCCCAAGTTCTAGCTGCTACGTAAGCCTGGGAGAAATCCAGTTGAAGGGGTTAGGAGAAATGATGAAAAATAAAATCAATTACTCGTTTGAAAGCCTTGGTTAGATTTTCACTGGGTCGAAAGAGGAAACTTTGGCAAAATGCAATTTGTAACTTGGATGGATACAACTTCAGGCCGCTGAGCTACAAAGGCAAGTACCCCTGTACACCTATCTCACCTCTTGAGCGACAAAGTCAAAGTACAGCTGCTGTTCTAAAAAAGGAAACGTTTCCCATTCCTCCACACAGGAGAGTAACAAGGATTGAAGGCCGTAATCTAATTTGCAGGAGGGTAAGAAGGAGGAAAGATCAGGTGAAAGCTGGCTTTCACCAGCTTCAAGTACGCGTTGACAGGAGAAAGTACCCAACCCCGCCACTGACGCTGAAAGCACTTGAGATCAGATCTGAAGACTGTGTGTGGTTTTGCTATTTTTAACCTCCATATTGTTCTGATTAAGGCTAGATACCATGTTACCAATATGGTATTTAACAGGACTATGTCCTTAGTCTTTGGCGACCCTCTCAGTCTTGTGTCTTTAATCCAGAGCTGAAGTTTAACCTACCTTGTTTGCTATCCTATGTTATGATAGTCAAAGAGGAGCTGAAACTCTGTAAACACTGTCAAGATCACTAGTCACTTCACGATGACACAAAATCTTGGGTAACGGAGAGAGAAATAGCGAGATCCGTGAGTTCGGGAGGAAACCAACTTTACGAATGGCACAAAATTTCCGTCTGCCACTTAGCCAAGGAAAGTTGCTACGTTTCCATCCCGGGATAGGAAGGGGAAAGGCATGCGTTCTAATCTGGATGAAAAGATTTCCGCATCTTCCCTCGTCCTGCGTCCGCTCGCTCCTCATCTTCCTCCTGCTGTGCGGAGGGGATTGGTGAAAGTCGTGCGAGCTCCTGTTGTTGGAACTACTGGTGAAAGTTCCCAAGATAGTTCCCGCCGACCAACTTTACAAAGTGTACGTGGCTCCGTGCAACGACTAACTGAGCGTATGCCGCCAAAAGCTGTCACATTATTGTCCCATCTACCAGCAGTGTGGCCCAGCCTCATCAAAATTATAGTTGAGCGGCCTCTCTATTTTAACCGGTATTAAAACCCTATTAAAGTCTATCTGTTCACCCCACGCCGAGCAAAAATCAATAGGAGAAAGTTAACGTTATAAAATACAAGTTTGGAGCGCTTTCTCTGTTAGAACGGAGGGGAAATTGCCCAGCTTCCAACTTTAAGTCCGTTACAACCAGTTCCGTCGGGGGCTGCAATTCTCTCTCGTCCTTTCCTCCGTCAAGTTCGTCTACCTATTCTCTCTTGACTTCTTAGAAGAACAACAACTTTCCCTGAGCCAATTATCGAGATCAGATCAACACCATCTAAACCCAACTGCCAACAAATAATCTTCCACAAGATAAACCGACCTCCTAAGCTCCTTCCTTTCCACGCTCGTCTCCTTCCTTCGTGTCTCGTGTCTTTAATTTACTGGGGAGAGTGCATACTTTGTGTGGACTCCGAGACTGATTTATCGTGAAAAAGGTTGGAAAAAAGCAAGCCTTTATTCTTTCTCCGGCTGGGTATTTGCCACAAACCTCAAGAATCTCTTGTGGATTCTCATGAATAAAAAACAATTTACTCTCCAGGTCTACAAATTTCTCACTCCAAATTAATTTTCTGCTACATTTCCGATTACCAGCACGCGGAATCTTATCGCTGGAGAAATTTCACTTCCACCTCCCGACTCTGCCCTTCCCTTCAATATTCAAAGCTTTTGTTCGGTCTGTTTCCTAAGCTTCATTAATCTGCGGAAAGTTTGCATCAGTTTCTTGAAAACTTACTCTAACTGCTACTGCTGGGTGCACAAATTGTAGGACTCTACCGACTCATTCGCTAACGGCCCCTCGCGAATAATTATCGGAGGAGAGATTTTCCTCGCTGTTAGCGGCTGGAAAGATAGGGAACGTGAACCGGGTCGGATGTAACGTTCCTAATTGCAAGGGCTGGAGAACTTTCCTCGCACCCTTCAATCTTCCGTTAAATGAGAAAAGATTTGGCGAACTTTGTAAACACTTGAGTTATTACGAGTAGAGATGGGCGAGCTGCTGGAAGTGAAAGTTGCTTCGTAGAAAATCCAGGGTGTTACTACTTTGGATGCTTGATTTCTATTTCATAAGTCTCTTAATCATGTAGCCTGACTTACTCCATGTTTCACAAGCTCAAGTACTTGAGATGAATAAAGACTCCGTTCAATAGAACAACCCGATATGAATACCAATGCGCTTATCAACCAAGAGTATAGAATTCACTCTCCCTCAGTTGGAATATGACACGGGGTGTTAATGAGTCTCCAATAGAGGAATAGTCGTGGTTTTAACTTTCTAATTACTTGGGATGGAACACGTGGAAAAGAGGGGTAGAAATGCTATAAAGCTTGCACCTAATGCTTAGTTAGTGGATGACAGAAAGAAGGTTCGGAATTTTAGAAACTTTGGTTTCTTAACCTTGGAGAAAGTCTTGGGCTACAGTACTAGGTTTATGAATAAATTCAAAAGTGATGAATTCTTCAGTACTAAACTTTTAAGTTTTTAAAAGTTCCCGCTCATGCTTGATTTTGTGGTATTTCCATTTAAAGTCTATTCAATTGAAACGACAGGCAACAGGCAGATGGACTTAGGGTTAGAAAGCATCTTAGCTACGCATGCGATAGTCAAAGGTCTGAGAAAAGAGAAAGTAGAATGGGTGTTGTGGCATCCGGTTTATTTCTAAACACATAAAATGCATTAGAGTCCTCTGGACGCGGGGATTAGGCCATGCAGGACAACAAGGATGACAGTCTTTTTTCTGTGCTGGAAATAGCAGCCCAGAACAGCAAAAGAGGCTGGCAATTTCTTACTACCAAATGCTCTCATTTCAATTGTCCGCTTTTCCCTTAAGCTGTGTACTTATTTACTTGCCTTTCTTGCATAAGGAAGGGCGGTGGTTGGTAAGAAAAGAAAGTGGGCTCGGTTGCATTTTTTTCTAAGGACTTGACAAAGTAACGAGATCCCAAGAACACTTTTTACAGTTCGTGTGTCCCGTCCTCCGAAGCTTTGTCATCTCGTCCGTGAGATCGTTTATCTTGTTTTGTTTTGCCTCGCTGAAGACTATTGTGGAAACCAACATCAATCATAAAATTAGCTCCCGAAGAGTTCTCGTGGATGCTAATGAAAAAACTTTGAGAGAAAAATTAGCCAATCCGTAAAAGTGACTGTTAGCGTAACTTTCACTGCAAGTGCTTTCACCGTGGTGAAAGTCCGAGGATGTGAGGAGGGCTGGCAAGCGCGAGAGAGAGGTAGGAGGATCAAAGACAAAGAGTACCATTTATGAGTCGTAGAAATAAAATTCAATCTGGATGATATTCTCTTGGCAAAGGCTGAAAGGTTTCGCTCACGTTGTGAAAGATGCAGAACTTGTCCTATTACTGGGTTTACGGCCATTGCATTTTTTTGCACGATGGAAAACTTTCCCTATTTGTTTTTACGGCATGTGGAATTGCTCAACTTTGATTATTTGCCATACTTTAGCAGCACCTAAAATTTATTAAAAGGCGGGAAAAAAAGCCTACCATGGTAACACAACTTTGGCGAGGATGACACTTTGAAAATTACTTGCAAATATTTAGTTAACGGGCGTTCATCAAGCTAACTTGAAACTTTTGGAACTTGAAAACGAAAATCGGAACTCTCTTATTTCTTTTTGCAAGTTTCCATCAGAAGACTTATAGCAACAGCTGGAGTTACAGTTACAGCATCCACATGGCAATTCAAGTGTGACAGTTTTTTGTCACTTGGATTTGACTTGTAATGAAAATTAACCCAGGAGCAGGTACTATCATTACATGTACATTTTACAAGATTGAAATTCAAAAAAGATGAAAAAAGTATAGTAGTAAACATGGGAGCAACCTCCAACCTGTTTTACAATCCAGCCATCCTTGTCTATGGAAAACAATGACGCAATTCCAAGATTGCTTTTCAGATGAGCAGGTCTCGGAAGGCAAAGTTCAGGAGATTTGACGACTGTTCTCGAGGTAAAAATAAAATATGAGAAGTTTCAGACATGAAAAGCTGTCAAGAAGAAGCCCAAGCAGGGGAAAAGAAGAAAAGAAGTGAAATGAAATCCTCTATAAGATTGGTATGAATTCACAGGATCCAGAAACGTGTCTCCCAGTGAAGAATCAACATTTGCCGAGGCGAACTTGCCACAGCTGCAGATTCATGGCTCGTTTCATCCGCCCGTATCAAGGGCGGGAGGAGATAGCACGCTTTCCCTCCATGGAGAAAGGTCCCATTCAATCTCCATATTTCACCCACTTTCTCCCCGTCATTCTTACAGGACAGCTTGCGACTGCAAAGCAGATGATGAGAAAGGCTGAAATCGGTGGGCCTAAAAACTTGAATCGGTTCTGTGCCCCGTTCGCAGTAACGGAAATGTAGCGATATTCCATTGCTAGGCGGTTAAAATGGCTTGCTGTGCCCCTCGCTTTCACCACAGACGGCGCAATTCCCAGAATCTGAGCCGATGTTGCTTTCACTACTTTCACCGAAATATTCACGGGGTTTGTATCGCCTTGCTGTTATCTATTGAGGTGTGGGACCGTGGGAATCAAGTAAGAGGTCACGGTTAGAACAATCTGTCGTGTCTTGTTTCTCTTTACGTTCCGGTTTTCACATGGCCGTGCCGACATTGACGATTAAGTAAATACCATCTATAATCAAGATCCACCATCATTTATTCCAGACACGTTCATTCCGAGCCGGGCTTTCACTGCAGAACTTGAGTGGTTGGAAGAAGCACAGGCTCCTCATTCACTGGCAGATCACACGGCATTACTTATGCTGCCGACCTCCCTGGTTCGATGGTATCTAAAATAATTCTGGATTATTGCCGATTGAGAGCTTAATATCCCGCTGAATAAGCACGGTCTAGCATTTATCACGACCATCACTTTCCTTTGATGATGGGAGGGAGAGGAGCGGAGCTCTTTCTCTAACGATTCTAATGACTGGATATGGAAACGGATATTTCCCCGGTTGAAAATAATCACAGGGCCAGATGCATACCTAATCGGTACGGGTCTCTCGACTGGATCAAAATCATTAGCTAAGTGGCTAACGTTCTTGCTAACGTGGTTAGGGCTCGTAATGATATGAGAGCATGAGGAGCTTCTTCCCAGTCCTTCTGTCCCCGCAAACTTCGTTTAAAGAGAAAGTGGAGAAAAAGGAGAAAGTAGCAACAGCATTGCAAGTAAGGTCCACAAACTGTATTTGAACCCATCTTGGGCTTTCACCATGCTAATCTGTCGGCGGGGAAAGTGACAGGCCGAGGAGATGGGGACGTAAATTTTCCAAAGCAACTCAAGCGTAAAAATTATATGGTTATTTCCGCAGGCAAACTCCGGTCGTATGTTTGTGACAGTTGGAGAGCGGCGTGACAAATCACTTGAGTGATGCAGTGCTCCAGCCAAGGTAAAAATGCCAAGGTGGTTGGGAAAAGGTGGGGGAATGGAAACAGGGAGGGGGAGATAAGTATCTTTCGCCACACTGCTCTCTTTCCAAAGACGAAATGATGATCTGATCTCTGCTTGTGGTAGCTATGGAGAAAGCCTCGGTGGGAAAATGACAGAGAAAGTAAACTTTCCCCACTCGCAATTAAGTCCAGCCTGGGGTTATTGCCGGCCTGGGAACCTGAGAGACTAACTCTTGTTAGTAAACATGAGCGGGAAGCTGCTTCCTCCCTTGAATAACAAGGAAATAAAAGTGGGCTAATTTTTTAGCCGCCATCACACCGCTCCGCATTACCGAAAGCCAGGCCGAAGACCCTATGACATTTGAAATGTGTTGTAGCTTACAGAATTGCTCATTTGCAATTGATGGATTTCCTCCCTTTGCCTCGTCCAAGTTGTGAAAAGCATACTGATGCGTCCACGGTCTAAGAGAAAATGTAAGTATGGCGTGCCAACAGACCCGTCCTTTGTGGTATGCACTTCGCTGAGACGAATTCAAACAAGGTTTCAAACCCTGGAGCAGAATTGCGGTAAAGTGGCCCTAATTCCGGTGGAAAGCCGGGCTGGAACCTGCATCTGCGGGCTGCTGGGTCAGTTTTCAAGGACTTGCTCCCTTGGAACCGTCAAGATGTATTTAAATAGCCCGCTCAATGCGCAGAACCAAGGATTTTTTTTAACAAAGGAGACTTTTAGAGCCTACATGAAGCTGTGGCGGGACTGGAATTTTAAAACTTGTGCATACAATTTCTTCAATGGAGGAAATGCCTTTGACCAAAAGCTCAATTCAGACTTCCACCTGACACACAACGGGTGTGGAAAGGAATGCTTTCTAAGTTATTCTTCTTGTTGATTAGAGCTTGAGCTTGGCAGGGCGAAGAATATTCTAGGCGACTAAAAGACAGTCTGAGTGACACAAGCTACATTTTTGGAGTCTACTTTTTTGCAAGCTTTTCCCTCATCAAGTTTTCTCCCGAGAGCTAGGCTAGGGTAATAGCACTCTGTTGAATTTAATTAGCAATTTTTTCGCCTATACGTAGCAACGCGTAGAAGAGATTTTACCTAGCAATTTATTCCATTAGTTCTTAAAACTTCGTTAGAGTAATTTTTCCCTAGCTGTTTCATCATCCTACGCGGATCCAAAGTCGGAGACGGAG
>VRMD01001403.1:0-17197 GCA_009872375.1 Sminthurides bifidus
TTATCATGAATACTGTTTAGAATTGTAACACTGGCTATAGCTTAAATCAATTGAGACAGCAATTAAAGGAAGTTGTGGTCATTTCGTCATTTCATGATGTAAGATTTTGCAACCAAGGTCATTTGTATGAGCTTGAATCCACCGAAGAGAGATGACGCGATCGTTAGAACTTTGCATCATTTTTGGTTTTGCTAAGGATGGTTCATTAAGTAATCTGATCTCATTTCAAGCATCTTCCCAATATTTTAACTATACTTGATCAATAGAAGCTTTAGGATTCGAGTTAGTTTCAGGACAAGACCTCAATGTGTGTGCTGTAGACTTAAACGACTTTAAGTAAAATCCAGAAGCTGAATGCATTTGTCTCTTGTATTTTTTAGGTCACCGTGGGAATTTCTATCCTCTACATCGGCACACTAAACATTAACAAAGAGAAGCACTGCAGCAGAGCAAACCTGCTCAATAACTTAATTACAATTCAGATTTTTATCATCTCCGCTGTCAACGTTATCATTTCGGCTTTTGGCATCGAGCAAGTCAATTTGTATCAAGCTAGACAAGACCAGGTCAGAGCGCAGGGTCTCCACAGTTCAAACCAATCCCTTATGATTTTTGATGAAACAAAAATATAATTCAGATTGTACCTGTACTTAGAGTATGTACTTAAGTTTAATTTTGTTGCTTTGAAACAATCAATTGTTATGGCGTTAGTCTTTGAGGGAGTTACCCTGGGCGTTTCCTGGTATTATTTTACAAGCTCTATATTGTGTCTTTAGCAAATATATTCTGGGGGATAAAGAGGATATGACAGTTTAAATAACTTTTTAGGAAAGCTCCTTGTCCCTGTTTAAACTGCTTTCTTGGTCAGCAGCTACTAATGAAGAGCCTATCGTTTGTTTAAAATAAGTGTCCAGTGTAACAGGAACTAACAGGTAAGCATACCAGGTAATGATACGGTTGATGTGATAACCAAATAACGAGGCCTCATTGCATATCTTTTCCTATTTTTTTTCACGTTTTATGGTTGTCGCTTATAGTGGCAGGTGAACTGATAAACTTTATGAATTTTCAAGTGATTTTTCTTACAAGATGAACGATAAATGTAACAAAAGTCTATGAAGCTACAAAATCAACTCCTTTAATAAATTGCAACATCTCTTTAAGACGGAAGAGCTGGACAAGCTTTGGCAATGAATCACTGGATCGCTATGTTCCGGAGCAATCCTTGTGCCAAGTCATGCAAAGGGATTAAGGCTGAATGCTTCAAAACTTCCAAGTAAATTGCTTTTATTCCCCGTCAGGATTGTACCACATCAGAAGCTGATACTTCCGTGTTAAGAAATACGGAACTAACAATTAATGTTTTTTGCCAACGTATTTTCACCCTGACAGTTTTAAAATACTTGCTGATTTACAACTTAGGCTGACATAGGGCAAAAGCTCTAGTGCAAAGTCGTCTTGTAAGACTACTAAAACCTACGAAGCAACAAACAACCATGCAAGACATGGTCTAACGCTAGTCTAACAACTCGGGTATTCTTCCCATCATAATAATGCACAAACTCTACGTGTTATTCGCAGTACCCTTGGCCATTAGTAGACGGTTTCATGATTGCCCCAGGGGATGGCTATTGACCTGTAAATAAATCCATCCCTGGACCAAGTGCCATGTCTGCGCTTGAAGCGTACCTCTCGTCTATGCGACCTTGGTCACTTCCAGGGTCCTGAAATAGCAAAGGCATTGGCACGAGGAAGCTTCGTATTGTTTCTAGTCCTGGTTTTGCAGGCGGACCTGGATGGAGGACGCTCCTCTTCTTAATGTAATTGAAGCAGCAGTTTCTGAACTGTCTTGACCCACAAACTGGCATGCAATCTTTCCCACAAGAGCTGCATTCGATAGAATCTGCGATGGTGGATCTTAGTCACCATCAAAACTGCAAAGAGATCAACATTTTTAAGCCTAATATTAAATGCTAAAAAAAGCTCGAATTGCCCCAGTGTGCCGGAGTAACCGAGAAGTGCTGGCTAGTTATCCCGTAACCACCTGCTCTTACCAAGAGCTCCAAGACTATTGATGACCACATTAGCTTCAAATAACTTAGTCAGAATTATGTTCGAAAAGGTTCTTACCTAAGATAACGCAAAGAACGATGTACACTGTGTGGATGGAACTCATTGTATGAATGGCTTGAGAATGTTCGGACAAAAAACGTGATTGGATTTTGTGCACCTGTGTAAAAGCAGTTGGAAGTCGTCTAAATCCAGGCTAAAGAGCTTGGAAAACAGGGCTTTTTGCAGAAAACTGCACGGTGGTATGACAACTAATCTCCTGTGCCGCGCCACTAGGAAACAGATTTTGTACTTGCTCGTTATCCTTCAAAATGGTTAAGCAAGACAAGACTCTCTGCCCTCCTGTTCAATTTGTGATGGAGTTAGGAACTTTGACAATATTGCCAGTTTCCACCTGACTTTTATACCCTCCCGAAGCTGATTTAGAATTCGAGAGGCCATAGTAGAGGAAATAATACACGATTCCTATTCACATTTACTTGACCACTTCAAAGTGCAAGAATGTAATCAAAATTTCACAAGGACTGCACGGAACTCACACCCATCTAGCTCCAATTTGACCTGCGCAATTTGATCTCATGTTTCTGTTTAGCTTTAGCTCATCTCTGAAGCTGACGCCTATGCTGGGATCGTCTGCCTTTTCGGAGGAACAGTGTGTCATATTCCCTCAATTGGAGCCATATTACCATCACCTTGTCTTGGAATTCTTTTCCTCTGAAGTGCTGTCGCAAGGAATGAAACAGATGTCGAAACTTGTTTCCATTCCATGACCTGAAGATCACTTTGGAATTCTTGAACAGGAAGTAATCGCTCCTTCAAATTCTTCAAATTGAGAAACGTATCGAGAACTGTCTCAGTTCTTAAAAACACTCTCATCAGGCTATTTCAGTAGGGTGAAAGAAGCCTCCTACTCCTACTGCGTAATGTCAAGGCAGACTTTCTCCTAGCGTAACTTATTATTACTTAGGAATGCGGTGAGGTAGAAATATCAAAAGCAGATCCGTAGATTACTCTTTTAGTCTGATAATTTAAGCTCTTGTTAATTAATCCACGTTTCTCAGAAAGCGTTTGCCACAGAGAGTTTCTAGTGAGCAACTTCATGAATAGAAATGACTCTTCTGTTGATCTGCCGCAGTGTTAATTCTGATAGGTGTAGGAAGTCATCTACGGAAAGCAACTGAATCGTAGCATGGAGCCATCTCTAGTTGTAGTTTTGATAATGCTGAAGTACTAGGACTGAAGACTTCTGGATTCCATCAGTATGATAAACTTGTACCTTTGATGTTTGGGTCAACAGTTCAGGCTAGTTTCCTCAAGTGTTTTTGTCGTGTAGGAGTCAGAACCCACACTTTTTCACGCTACTGCAGTATCTCTAATTGGTAAATTACTTGGATACCACACAGGAGTTTCCTGGGGTTTTCTCTTTGGCAAACTTTCTGAAAAACTGTATTTTTGTAATGATTAAAGCAAAACTTGAATCCGACACTTGTTTTCCACCATATCAATAGCAATCATTCACACCAAACACTGAAACCCACGTATCAGGAAACAAGAACTGGCCAAAGCGCATCGAATGACCCCTCAGTCAAGGTCTTACGATGAACCGTTGCGGCGGCAAGTCCATGCCGCGGCACGGCCGTAAAGTGAAAGTGAATGCGACAACCAAGCATGATGAATGAAAGTAAAAGTTGTGTGTTTAGCTAGAGTGCCTTGTCTTGAGGAGCGCGTCTTCCGTTTATTAATTGAACCGCGCGCAGCAGTATGTACAACGTATATGATTTACATGACCAAGAAAATCAGCATGCAACACACATGCACAATTTTTATTAAAGTGCATCATATCAGTTGATCGATCTTTATTAGTACGGCATTAGAAGCACATGTTTAGATAGTGCATTATCAGTTCGTTTGGCAGAATACAGGAATAAAAGTCTAGCAATTATTATTTTAACCGGTCATCAGTCTTATGTTTAAGAATAAATATCATTGTTAATCTAACATTTTTTCTTGAAGGAATTAACTTGTGAACCATTTGAAATAGGATCTAGGTGACAAATTATTTTTAAAGGTGAGTTTGTTTTTTAGTGTTTTACTTTTTCTTTGTGAATTCAAGAATAACGTCGTAATCATACTGGAGAAGCTGATGACAGTAGATTGATTGGTAGTTAAACAAACTTACTTGGTATTGGAAAAATAAGGATAAATTGAATTGGGTTTCATCAGCATTATTTTTTTTTCTAGTATCGGGGAAAAGTGGAAAGGTGAACCATGGAGTGTCCAGACGTGAACCCACCGTGGCTTGACGTTCTTGGTAACGACGTTGTAAGTGCGACCTAGTTACTGATGATAACTGCCTGAAAAGACTAATTATACACTACATATAAAGTTTGAGGGAGCATTATGTGGGACTGAAAAAAGCAGTCGGTATTATGATGGTATACTTACTTACGTTATTTGGTTTCAGATACTGCGCAAAATTGAAGCTATGATAAGTTATGCAGACTTGAAGGCGCTTCGAGTGGTTACTCCGCGACTGAATGAGATTGTTCTTGGAAAATCCAAGTTCGTTACTCGAACAACTTTCAATTTGACAGAGGCAGCGATAAACGACAAAGTTTTAGCCAACATTGGATTCAATGTGCAACAGGTGGTTGTGTCGTTGTTTTATGCTGATAATGACGGTAACAACTCTGACATTAGTAATTGGGATGAAGTACCTGAAGAAGTTAAATCTGTGCCGGCCAAAGTGACGAAGACTTGGACTCCTGAGGATGTTGAACACGTCTATGAAAAGCTGGGTGGAGTTCAGAAGTTGGAAATTCATGATCACGATCTGCACAACAAGTCATCCGCGACGCAAGTTATTTATCCAAATGTAAAGCGCGTTCTTCAGTCACCCTCTAGCTTGAAAAAGCTGAAGCTTGATTGGAAGCTGCACGTTCCAGTGAGTATCTTGAAAGATTTTGATGAACAGATTCACGGATGCCTTGAACACCTGACGGAGTTAGAAATAGTGCCACTGTTCTCGGCAGTGAATATTGCCCGATCCATCCGGAATTTGAGTAGCTTGGAGAAGATCACTATTTTTAGTTCTCAGATTTTTGAAGACCCTACGGTAGCAAACGGAGATTATATAACTTCTTTTATTGAACTGATGCGTCACAGTCGTAATAGTCTGGAGAGCATTGTGATTTTGGAACCTGAATTTTGGCAATTGGATGAGGATTCTAACTCAAGGATCTCGGATATAAAGTTTCCCAAGCTAAAAGAAGTTAGAGCCCGTTTTGAAGAACATGGTTCTCAAGAGGTTCTGACATTACTGCAACGTCATTCCAGCCAGCTAACTTCTGTATCTGTACGTGCTCTTGGTGTGCTCACACGTTCTTTCATGGACCTGTTTGAAGAAGTCGGACCGCAGTTAAAAGTTCTCCGTATTGAGCTCAAGGAGTTTGCAAATCCAGTCGCCAATCAGTTCTCGTTCTTGCAAGATTGCAGCCACTTGGAAGAATTTACTCTATACTTCGTACCGTCTTCCGCCTATGAGCCTAACGGAGATTCCATGCCAGTTGTTTTTGACAATGTACCTTCTCATGTTCACAAACTACGTCTTGGTGAACTACCAAATCCTCTATGTGCCACTATTAGCGCCGAAAAGCTTGCAACTTTAACGAAGATAAAATCTTTAGAACTGCTGAACTGTGGTTGGGCAGTGGATAATTCTGTCGTTAGAGTAATTTTTGAAAAGCTCACTTCGTTACAAGAATTGCAGTTAACCGGAATATCGCAATGCAATGACGAAGGTTTGGCTGGTCTGAAGGCGGACGGTACTAAAGATAACGGACCATCCATTTCTGACCTTAGAGGTATCTAAAAAACAATTTTTCTGGTAAATCATTTAAAGTCGTATCTTTGCTGAAGAATGTACTCAAATTTGAAATTCTGCAGGGCTTCTGAGGCTTACTATTCAAAACAGTGGAATCTCTGAGAAGGGGTTGTTGGAAGCTTTCAAGTTTACCAACTTGCAGTTCCTTGACATATCTGAGAATGATAACGTAAGAGGAACCTTAGTTTCAACCACATAAGATATTCCCTAAGTTCAGTATGCATTACCTGTTATTTGCTTATTTTGGAACGCAGGTAAAAAATTTGGTATGGAAAGAATTGCTGAGCCAGAATCCTTCTCTGGAAGTTTTGAGAATGTCAAACCCACCGGAGTTCACCGATCCTGAAGAAGAAAAGATGTTAAAAGAACGATTTCCACGTTTCTGCCAAATTCAGGTAAATTAGTCAAATTTGTGACAAAAAAATTACTTCTGAGCTACGCGCAAAAATATTGCTGAGCTTCTATTCGGTTTGGAAATAACGCATGGCGACTATCACTTTACACAGAATCAATGGGAAGCTACCGATGACGAAGACAATTCTATGGAGAATTGGGATGCCGGAAGTAGTATATCAGGAGGTCCTGGGCACATGGCTGACCACAATGATGATTTCCTTGATGAATATGATGACATGGTAGATGACGAAGAATATTATGACTACGGTGATCTTGAATTTAACAACCTGTATGATGATTTTGGAAACGGAGATGAAGATTACTGAATCGTTGTGCGGAATTTTTTTTATATTTTTGTAAACGTTAATGTTCCTAACGTTGGACTTTCGAAACCGTAATGCTGGAGGTTCTGAAGCTGAGCTGATGATAGTAATCTTAGTGCGTGATAATTGTTTTCCGGTTTCAAATTCTATTCGGTCATTTGTAATAGTATAACAGTACGTCTGATTAATATAGTAGTAGTCCGAGACACAATGGTCTGATATGCATTACGATTCCACTGTAAATTTTCATGGCTCCTACTTGAAAAAATAACTTGATCCTTTAGGCGTGAGTAGAAACGCGGTGATCTCTTTGAACCAATGTGTCTTACCCAAGTTTACCGATGCGGTACACCTTGAAAGGCTACGAGTTTGATATAGTTTAGTTTCGAATGATTTATTTACAAAACATATATAACGATTTCTACATCTCATGGTATTGCATAGTGTGACATTACTTTAGTTCGATAAGCTTTAAATTACTTGTCGCAGAATAAAGTTGAACATTCAACTTTCCAAGGGCTTAAATCAACGATGGGGTATGGCATTGCTGTCGCAGCTAACAATTGGATTGCTGAAAAATAGAAAATTCAATTAGCAACAGTCTAACCTAGAATTAATAACATAAACACCTCATGTTCTAGTTCTTTGGTCTCAGATATTTCAACTTACTACTCAGAATTGGCAATCAAGAAAGCAAAAGGTTGCAAGTTTTGAATGGCATCTCCGTTGTCGCAGATTATCCTGGCGTAACTGGCTCATGCGAATCTCTTGTAATTGGGCTGCAAAATGAAAATCACCACCATTTAGCACCGCTTAGTCCATATTCGCATTGCTCCTGCGCAGATAGATGATTTGGTTATGTCTTGAATTGAAAACTCGTGGTGTTTCAACTTACGCCTAGTGAAGGCCTGAGGACCTGGTCCGCTGTCATATGCAAACCTATCTCCTCTCCTGGACCGGGCAAACTGGTCACCAACAATGCACAAGAAAGTTGGTCCAATCAAAGCTCCAGGAACGGGACGCTCCAAAATGCCTCCAACATACAAGTCAACGTCGTCAGGGTTGTCGTACAAATTGGCAAGTTTCTGGGCAGCCTGAAACCAAAATGAGCAACATGAGCAAACAGACTTCACATCCTCATCCCTAGGTCACTATTGCTTGTCACTAGCCATTAAAAGCGGAGACCTACCGCTGGGGTCATCCAGTCAGCAAAGTCCTCGAAACGGGAAGCACGACCCAATTGACACAACTCCCTGAAACGATTGTAGCCAGGGATACCGTGATCTCTTCCTCTCTGGATGTTCAAAGACACCAAGTCCAAACCAAAGGTGGCGTTTGGCGGCTGGAACAAACGGTTGGTCACTTCACTAGTGAACCACCTGTCGAAGTTTTGCATTGTCGAGTGACTCAACCCTCGCAACAGGTTGTCTACAAATCCTTGTTGACGCAGAGCGAAAGGATTGTTGAAGTAATCGTGAAGAACCAATTCACTTTGAACTTCTCCACGTCCAGTGATCAACCTATAAAAAACCCAAAACATAGTTTAGAGTCGCAGTCTTTAAAAAGCCCATATTGACTCTCTTCTGTTAGGAAAAAAGCAGAACTACTTACGGCAAGATTCCTTGAATCAAACTGTGACCCATACGGTAAGCAGCAACGGCAAAAGACTGAGAAATCTGAGGATTCGTATTAGGGTCATAACCACGATAGTATCCATCAGCTTAGTGGCAGGATTCCGTAGGTTTCCATGTAGTTTCTTCCAATTATGACAGGCAAGAATTCGTTGAAGATGATGTGTTGGTATTCAGCATTGACGATACGACGAGCCTCGTTAAAGAGTCTGTCGTCGGTCCACAAGGGGTTCAACTTGGACAAGACACCAGCAACACGGTTGTGCTCTCTGAGCCAAATTGTGTGAGTAAGAGTAAGGGAGATAACCTGATTATGAACGCAAATCTCCAGCTCTAAAGCAGAAAGTTCCCTGACCAGGATCGGTACACATGTCTTGGGAGTTTGCAGAAGTCTGCATTGGCAACAAGCCCTGGTAGCCTCTCGGGGTCTGACTCAGTGGACGGTCAGTTCGGAGTCTTCCAAATCTGAACTCTCTCAAAGCATCGTGTTCCTCTCGGGTAGAAGCGTAGATGTTCGAGTTGTCCAAATGGGCAGTGATTTGGGACAGTTGATCAGCATAACCAAGGGTACAGTCTGGGCGGGGTCCGACCATAGACCTGACAAAGTTCATGCAACGCTGACCCAGTGGAGCATAAAAACGGTCGTCAGGCTGGAATTTCGATGGGCAAGCAGAAGGGATGAGTTTGATCAGGTGGGAGGAAGTCGCCATCAGGAGAGCAACATTCGATACCAGAGCCGTTAGCGAAACGATGGAAGGGTTGATGAGTCATGTCGTGGTTGACGAACTGACCGAACTGCATAGTCCATTGAGTGTAGTAAGGGTTCGGATTGTTCACATCAGGAGCGATGGTTGTACTCAGCAAACGTGGGGAGGGCAATTCCAAGCCGGTGACAGAGACACGAGGGGCGTAGACACCTTCAAAGATTGAAATAGCAGTGAATGAAAGTCAAACAGTTAGGTTCCAACTTCCGACAAAAAATAGAAATTCCATGCCAGTTACTTGCCGCGAGTGTTTTGCCGCGATAAGTCACAATGACTTAGTCGGCGCTGGTACTGTTGTAGTACTGGCCTCCTCCCAAATACAAATACAGTTACTTACCATCAGCATAATCTGGCCGGGCCACCCGAATGTGAGTATTGAACACAGCACCCCAACGTGGGTTCTGCAAGTTGTTGCAGGTTCCGTCCACAGTCCGGTAACCGTTTTGAGTAGGGTCACAGGCCAGAGAAGCTGGGCACTGACCTCCAATCGAAGAGGTTTGAACAACTGATACCTCTCAACTCGTCAATGGCGTCCGTGGGATTGTGATCGTAGGACGGATGACCCTGCAATAAGCTTGTGGTAATTTGGATCAAATTATTCCCGGTTCTGGCAATCTTAATGGCTCTGTTCGAAGTCCGAGAGAAGACCAAGTGACCATGAGAGGCGGTGAAAGGCCTTGGAACGACGCTACTGTTCAAAATGTTGGATTCGAAGTAAGGCAATCTTAATGGCTCTGTTCGAAGTCCGAGAGAAGACCAAGTGACCGTGAGAGGCGGTGAAAGGTCTTGGAACGACGCTACTGTTCAAAATGTTGGATTCGAAGTAATCGAACTCCTTCTCGTAGTGCCTCGAGTGTTCGATGGCATCTTCGATCGCTGCAGATGAGAAGAGACGATGGGCGTATTCCGGATTTGCTTGGTACGGAGGCGTGATTTGAGGCGCAGGCACATCTGGAAATCAGATAATCAGGTCGAAATCACATATCGTACCAGTTTGTGTCATCCTGTCATCCTGCAGGCTGCACCGAAGCTTCAACCCGTCTGCATTCAAGCGACCAGGTGTTAACAACAAGCAGTAACGAAAACAAACACGCAAAGCTAAAGTACAATTCAGTGTAGCAGTCACAACTGAATGGCCGAACGCTTCGCTGGTTTGAGAAGCGTGCACTCGTTCCAATATCAGCCACTGGCATGTAAACAAAACGCCTCTCAGAACGTTTGCACGCTGCGCTGCAGTCTCCAATGGTGGTGCCAAGAGGCTTCGTTGAATTCGTGTTAGGATTAGCATTTAGTCCGTTACAAAAGTATTTCATGTCGGCAAGCCTTGTAACAGGTAGAGTAGCGTTCAATTGTTCACACAGCAAGAGATGACTTTGCTGATTACGGCCCGCTCGTGACTTCCTAAACTGAGAGTTTTCATTTTGAGCCGAAATCCTAATTTTGCCGAGTCATGTTTGAAATCAAACTGAAAATTAAAATTTCGCAATTTTCGCCAACATCCAATGGGAAGGAACGATGGTGTTCCCACGAACTTAACAAAGCTTTTGGGCAGCTAGCTGTACCCTGTGCATGGGTCGCCAATCCCTATTCAGTCCTTGTTTTCAGCGGCAAGCAGAATGTGATTTGTGAATTGGATTTTCTTTTCTTTCACTTTCGCCTTTGTCTCTAATAAATTGCTCAAGGAACTGGTCTTAGGTCTTGTTTTGCACTTTTGCCGCCATGGGAGTAAAGCTCCGCTGTGAATTCAATTGAGGGAAATGACCATTTTCACCATTGTTTGGTAATCACCGTGGCTGTGTTTTTCGTGCATTGATTGCAATTCCATCAAAAAGATTATGTAATCAGGCGAGAAATCTACAGATAATTTGATGCTGAACTACGAGGGCGGCTGCAATAAACTGAGCATCTTTTTCGATTCTAGTGACCTTAAGGACTGAAAAATTTAGTGCCAATCAACGTAACCAATTCTCCGACACAACCCTCTACGTAAACTGTAGGGTTTAGGAATGACGTCAAACGCTAACAGTTCTTCAGTCCCATGAGAAGATAAAAGAGAGCTTGATCAAAATCCTTAATTACAATTTACCTGCATTCTTCTTGATGATCGGACAACACATGCCAGACTCCCCGGTCTCTGTCGTACACAACACTACGGTTCCAGCAGTAGCCAGGATCTCAGGCAGGTACAGTGCACACCTTGAGTAAGTTTGGCAATAGCTTTTGCGAGACTCAAAAGGCGGGCAACTTTTCACTTGGATGATTTCACCCTGATGTTCGAAGACACCCATACTGGGTTTAAAACCCTCACTTTGCACATATCTTTCCGGAGCCCGGGTCTCCGTCCGGTGGTAGTTGGGGTGTGCATTACTGAAAATGTCTGAAAAGTCTTCAGAGTGTGCAAAACTAAAGGGTCTCGGCCCGCCAAACTCCCTTGTGAAAAACTGCGAACTTGAACTATGTCCGAACTGACCCCAGTACCCGGGTACCACACAGGATAAAGTTACTAAAATCACAAGAGAAAATCGGCTAAGGGACTCCATTTTGGCAATGCTATGCTGCTATAGCAACTACTGCACCAGAAACTTGTCGTTACTTCACCATGAAGGGCTTGTACACAACCAAGACTCCATTTTGGCAATGCTATGCTGCTGTAGCAACTACTGCACCAGAAACTTGTCGTTACTTCACCATGAAGGGCTTGTACACAACCAGGGCCTGCTGCACCACGGCTAAGACAGAACCTTCTGTATCCGTCGTTGGATCGTTAATGTCACGCGCTGGTCAGAGTTTCCTTCCTAATATAACAGTTCTCTCCCCTTTCGTTAGGTAGAGGAGCCTTGGTGGACGCTGCGACGGAGCGCGCTGCTTACACTTTCTGTCCTTAGCAGCTTGTCTATGATCTGCTTAAGTCAGTCAACGCTTATGGGATGGAAGCTCCAACGCTTGCAGTGCGGCAGCGCAGACGTAAGAAAAGAAACGATTATGAATCATGAAGAGAGATTAGCCATTTTACCAACCTTGTGCAATCTGAAATTAAGCTAACTCTTAATGAAACTCGCATACTTCTTTCCCCCTTTCATTGATAATTCAGCTCAATATTCTCAACCCATCCATGATGCTTTTTCCCTATTCTTCCCTCACTGGGAGTCCTGTAGTCATCCCCTTAAGATAGGACAGGACCATTGGGCGACGGTACAACATCACAGAAAACGAAATCGTTGTTGATGCTCATGATGATTGCCTACCGCGTGTAAAAATGAGTTTTCTCTCGTCATATATTTTTGCAGTAATAGCGACAGTGTCTCCCTCCCCCTCCTTTTCTGCAACCCTCCACCCTCTTCCCGGTTCTCAAAGGAAGGAAATGCTATTTGTAGCAATTCATTACCATTGTGCTTGTGCTTTGTATGCAAAAATAATTATAATGAGTTCAATCAAGGTGTGCAGCTGTTAGCCTGCACACGTTCCTTTAATGCAGTAAAACTTGCGAAAAATTGCAGAAAAACTTTTGCAGATGCTTTCTTCCTGCCTGACGATTCAGTAAAACTAGGGTGTGGAGGAACTGGGTCTTGNGCAGAAAAACTTTTGCAGATGCTTTCTTCCTGCCTGACGATTCAGTAAAACTAGGGTGTGGAGGAACTGGGTCTTGGGCCTTTGGTTTCAATATGCTTGAGCTCGGAAAGAACAAAGACACAAAGTCATTAAGAAACGGTAAATCACCTTCGACTAAGGTTTCAAATCCATGCTTTTCGCAGACGATTTTCAAGATCAATGCACGGGAGACATCACAGGCAGCCACTTCCACCCTGATTCTGAAAAGTCTCATGGATTTGAGTAGCTCGAGCTTGCTGCTTCCATCTGCAGATTTGGCTTGAGGCATCGAAATTTTGCTTGAACTATGGCAACTGTTGCCACCATCAAAGAATCGAAGCTTAGTAGTTAACAGTGCTAAGGTTCTGGGTTATCAGATTCGCATGCTCTCCGATGCTTAATCAAGTGTGGTGGAAGGAAAGGAAGGATTTTGGCGAAATTAAGTCTGTATACCGTGGCCTGTACGGTAATGGATGCCGTGACGTGTTTGGACTGCATGGTTTCTGCGACTTAAGCCAGGGGTTGACGTCAGTGTCGTTGCCGCAAAATGTGTTAAGTTTCGTCAACATGAATGCATGCCCCTCACGAAAATGTGAGCCAAATGAAGCGGAATGCAAAAGTAATCAGGTAGTAATCACATGCTCTCTCGTTAACTCGGTGGCAGTCTGGGTCTGGTCGGAAGCAGAGATTAGAAACTAGATTGCAAAGCTGTGAGTTTGAAGAAAGCGACCGGTACGAGAGGCGAAAGAGCGAGAGCGAACAGGTAACTTTTTGTCATTACGGTGGAAAAATACCTCCTCTTTTAACCCAATCACAATGCTTCATCAGAGGTCCGATTCATTTTTCGTCTCCTGCTTATACTATTATGATGGAGAAGCTGTGAAAGTTGTCTTTGCACACATGACTGCAGGGAATCTGATTTAAGCAGGAGAGAGGCGAAATTGCGTCGCTACTGTAATACTGTAATCCTTGCAAAAGCTGTGCGAGAATTTTGGCTACTTCCGGTCCACGTGGTGGTGCCTTGGCGCAAAGCCGTAAGGTTGTCGTGAGAGGTGACACATGAGTGTGTGTTTCAAGAGCTACTGAGCATTGAGCATGACATTTCGTTCAATCATTACATGAATTACCATGCATGCAGAGCACATAACTTAAAGATGTGGACAAGGAGGGCTGAGACGCTGCGCTGTAGTGCAATGACGGCAACGCTGAGCGAACTACGCTGATGAAGTATGGAGACAGCAAAGTGACTTAATTTGCCCGCTTGGTGTGAGGTTTTACTCGCCAAATGCTACGCTTCAGTTACAGTAGCTACGATCTCGCCAAATACGCTGCGCGACACTGGGACACATGGAGCGCTGCGTTAATGTGCTTGGATCATTAGCAAGGTGTGAGAAGCGTTGGACACACAACATGTCGTAGGGAACAATGGTGTGTTGGAAAACGGACAATGTGTGTATAATGTCTGTAACAATCAGCTAACATGAGCAAATACGGAAAGAAGTTAACTTGGCAAAATTCTCCTCGGAGTATTGGGGATTTGTTGCGGAGGAGAAGGGAGAAAAAAATGAGCTGTGCAATCCTACGACATCACTTTCATGTCCCTCCTGCCCCAAATTATTCCCATACAGCGGTCCACTATTTAACCGCAAAGTCTGCTCAAGAGCCTAAATAAATATTAATACGAAATCAGAACACCTAATGCAGCTGTCAACGGGAAAATCGTTGCGAAAAGCTGTGTGGCAGCAACAAAGAACTTAATCACGATGCCATTGCACGGTTTTCTGCTTGCACTTTCATTCAGTTTGTGAGTCATGAGTTTTGTAGTGAACACGTGCACCAGGTAATAAGAGGGATGCGGTGCCGGTAAACAGGGCTGTTATACATTTTCAGGCGTTGTTCAATCGTCAATTTATGGCTTGTTGATGCAGGTCTGGTGACCAATGAAGGAAGTGACAGCCACAAGAAAGTGTTTTGAACATATGTGAGACCTGAACCCATAATCACAGTTTATGTGGCTTTGAATGTGAGCCATGATCAATTCAAAGAATTGGGCACCACGACCCGACTTCTGGTTGGATTTTACAATTGTTTTAAGCATTGATTGAAACCAAAATCAGGCATCAGGCTATTAAGTCTGGCGCTTATTGTGTCATTACTCATTACAAACTTCTTACAGTTAGGAATTGTTGCATCTTACCGTCAGGACCTCCTTTCAATGATGATGGTCAGAGCAGGATTTTGGATTGTAGACAAGATCTGCAGGTTACGTTGGAAATATGATCTACAGCTTGCCTTGGAAACATGATCTGCCGGTTGCCTTGCAGGTTGCATGCTTGGGAACAGGTGCTGTTTTGGCGTGAAAGTGAAAGTGCGCTGTATTGGCGATAACAGCCCTTAAGTGCCCGGCTCATACAGGCGTTTCAAGGGGTCCAGAAAGTCTCAAGCTTCATGGCCCAATTCCGGCCTTTAGCACAGGACAGACCTACCATGCAGCTCAAAGCGCTGGACCAAGATCAGTCCCTAAAATCATGGCCTAATGCAGATGATCATGCATCGGTTTATCGAACACATTTAAGACTTCTGGCGTTGTGCAAACTGAGGATGACAAATCCTCACCCCTATCATCAATTAAAGTTGCGTTAGATTAGCGACAGGGGTTCCCCTGACGCATGCTATCCGGTTGCAAACGTCCTTCAGAAGCAGGTCAACCAAGGAGCAATACCAAGTACTAAATCTTGTGCCCACAAAGGAGTTTTTTCCTTCCCACCGTCAAAATTGACTTGACTGGGGAAAAAATCGTTGGAACAGATTAGGCAAAAATTCAAATTTAATGACTCAGAACATCAGAGCACTGTGTGTGCAACACACGCGCATTGATTTCATATCCAGTGAATAGGCTTGAGTCAGTCAACGTCACCATCAGGAACTCTCGCATTGTCATTAGTATTAGAATCAGAACTGATGAAGTACATGAAATTGTGTCCCTTTCAACCCTCTTGACGCAACAGGATGCAAAAGTCAATCTCTCAAGCACTATGTGCTGTACCCCTCGCAACTTTCATGCAACAGTGCATAAATTTTAACCTGCCAGCAAGCAGCGCCTGCGCTTGGTATTTTAGGAAACGGATGTGCGCTGCGCTCACACAGAACGCGCAGCGTTTGCTCCAATAATACACTCTAGACAAAACGCTGGTATCTCTTTGGGAAACAAATCGCTGAAGGTTTCACATCGCAGCTTCTTTGACACTTCATGGACACAGCGACGCTGTAGTGATTCCAAAATATGTGAATATGTGGAAAGGAACGCTTGTAGCCCTTCAGGCAAGGGGATAATCAGTCTGATTAGTACCAGCTAACTTGAACTAGACACAGTACCCTTTTGTACTCTAAAAGGTCTATGTTATTGTGAAACTGCCGTGTTACTCTAATGCAAAGGAACGTTATCTGCCTGCCATCAGTGTAGTGGCGTCCACCTATAACGGAAGACAAGCTAGTGTTTTTTACGACTCACGATTTACGACAAATTCCCAGCTTCGCATTTCTAATTACACAAGAGTAGTTTAAACTAATTGTCTTGACTCCTTGATATCAGTCTAACTACGAATCCGCAATTGCACATACCACAATGAGAACTGAAAAGGGATATTAACTTTAAAGGCTTAACCTTGGTTGTCAAGCATGTGACTAAAAGTGGGAAAAGGCACCACATTCCATTAACGGTTATTCCAAGTGAACCAAATCCTTCCTTTCTTTTTACATAATAAAACTGAACTACTCTTATACGAGTGTTAGCCAATCCCCCGGCAATTACCCCACGGCCATTACGATCGATACCTCTTTCAGAGGTTTGTAGCCACAGGCTAGACTGAACCACATGGCAAAATGTGGACTTGGAGCTTTAGCTAATGCCGTTCAATTCGTACAATACTCAAGTAGAGTTGGATTGAAGACACGTTTTGCGTGCAGAGCCAAACTAATTATATTTCCTTCCACCACTTGCAGTTGTCCCTTGGCCTAAACTCTTATACTGGCCAAGGGACAGAAATCAAGTCAAGAGATTTTACCACAGTAGAGATTCCAAAATCGATAACAGCCAGCCGTGGTCAAGCAATGGTGACGACGACATCCCCCTTCTCAAAGTCAATACAAGTTGAGAGAGCCAAGAAGCAATGGTGAACAATGCCGGTGCAATTTTGCTTTAATTAAAGTTCTGCGGTCAGCCGTTGCATCAGCACATTAGTTTGCGAGCCAAAAGCGTTACGAAAAAAATCAATACTGATTATTCTCGCTATCCCCTTTCGCTCTCAACTACAATTACAGTAACGATGGCGGCCATTTTCGTCCTTATAAAAAAAACTAAAAGGTTGATGAGTTTTTCCTTTGCCCAAGTTTTTTGGTCCAGTTTCATTTCTGTTTTTGTTTGGCCAATTTCAAGTCATGTTGCCACTGTCCTTTACTTCCTCTCACTCTCACTTGACTACCAGACAGTAACTAATGTACATCCTGTCCAGAAAGGTTGGAATGAGGTAAAGATTGGGATAT
>VRMD01001404.1:0-17194 GCA_009872375.1 Sminthurides bifidus
GCGAAACGTTTACTCGGCATTCCTTGTCACTTGTTACAGGTCAATGAGCATTTACGAGGTACATTACTAAACTAACATGACGTGCATCTCACTACAAGTCTGAAAATTTCGAAAGTGAAAGTCCCAGCAGATTGAGCTTTGTACGGCCATAGCTTCCTTACGAACATGAAATGATGACTCAAACGAGTAACACCGCAATTCCAAAATAAGCACTTGTAATGTTTCAGCTTAACTCTTTCAACTGCCAGTTCCTCTGATTGCTTTTGTTGTATTGTCTGTTCGTTGAAACGGTATCTGGTGTTACGATAGTAGTCACATTCTTCATGCCGCTGGAGTAGCATGTGCAGCTTCCCGTTGATAGGACTGGTGTAAAGCAATGTGTCGGGAAGCCCCGCCCCAACGCCACCGTGCTTTGCGGAACGAATATTTGTGAATCTCAGCTCCAAAAATCACAGAAGCAAAGTATAACGGCGTCTCAGGCCTCTCAGCACTAACATGTGCGCTTGGTTATTACAAATATTGAAAAGTTCAGTATCTAAGTTCAACCGTCGTTACTAGCATGTTCCGATGTTCATCATTTGTTCACGATCCTAATTTCATTTCGAGGAGGAAAAGCGAATCCATTACTTAACAAGTATTCTGATGCGCTGATATACAACGCAACAGCTATGCCTACGCCGGCGGCGATCATGGGACTTTTTTGAAATATTATACACGTCGCTAAACACAGTCCAAAATACGTAATGTAGCGTGTCATGTTCATGTTGTCTTGTCTTCCTGAGGCGGATTCATCTACGGTACAAAATATTACTCATGTTGGCTTTCAAGAATGGTTATAAGTCAGTCGGGAGCAATGATGGCTAGGACGGGCAAAGAAATCATTCTTAAACAAACGTGTTACTACAACATGCTTGGTTTACAAGAATGCTAAAATTGATTCAACCTTTATCTCCTACTAATAAATAAAAATAAATCACGCAAGTTGTTATCTCAAAAGCTTCCATGCAGTTTAAACCTAGCACTTAATTTAAAGGTCACTATAGGCATCACAGCTCATGTTTAAGGTCACTAGTACTTGATGAATCATTGTCTCCGTCATTACCAATGCAGACTTTGTCCCTCATAACGTAGCCATCCGCGCAGCGTTCACACATATCCGGTCCATCCCCGTAACAGCTGTCACATGCTTTGTCACACGCTAAAAAATTAATAAAGATGGCTTTCATCTAATTCTTCCGAAGAACGAAAGATACGAAGATAGAACACTCGCATAGTTCAAGTGACATAAAGTAGACTTACCTATGCAAGAATGAGAACCCTCGGTGTTGACGCAAAATTCACTCTTCTTGCAAACATTTGTTTCTAGCAAACATTCGTTAATATCTATGCATCCCGAATCACCCGCATTTTCCCAGCCTTGTCGGCATGAGTGGCATTCTGAAACAAGCCAACAACTTGAGTTACCCGTGAGACGTTAACAGACGACGAATTACGCCTTTGCGCTGAACAATTTAAAGACTTACTCTTAGCCCCTGGACCAGTGCATCCCCCATCACATGATTTGTGACATGCAGAACAGAGTAGTTTCGAATCATCTTTATAGGCTTCATAATAACCCTTGGCACAGGTATCGCACACCTTTCCGGCATAGCCGACATCACAACTGCATTCACCGTTTCCTTTTCTTGTCCCGTTACCCTAGTTAGCATGAGGATAGATATGAATCGTTCATTCCGTAAGGCGCACCTCTCTTATGGTTCGATCACAAATGTTTTCGAATTGATTACGATAAGATTCAAGTTGACGACTTCCTGAAAACCCACCTTGCACTTCCCGTGAAGGGAGCACGGTGATTCTGGATACCCTGGACATGGAAGACATTGTGGGCCATAGTGGTTATCTGGACAACAGACTTTTAGCTGTGAGATACATAACCACGGATATAAATCTTCTCCAGCGTTACGATGTTTTGCCCACCATTCTTCCAGTAAATGCTCATTATCAGCCGCTAGGGTATGACACTGAAAAAAAGTAGAGCAGCCGTAATTTCAACTGGTAAGAGCTACGTCTATATATCAAGTATTATGAATGTTTCCATAGCAACTTACCTGGTCAGCCGATGCCGTCAGTTCCTTGCAAATATTCTCCTGGATTTCTATCAATCTTAATTCTGAATTTTGGTAGTTCTTCTTATTTTCTTCTTCCCAAGCTGTATCTCCTCCTCCGTAATGTCCCTTAGCTGTCTTTTCCAAACCCTGTCAAACAAAAGTATTGTCATATTAATATGAGTATATGCATACACTTACTTAACAGAGAGGAATAAAAGCTAGCTTTAAGAGTGAACGTACCAGTTTAAATGAATTCACTAGAATCCTGCAGCCGTGGCAAGGTCCGAGACGATGACTAGATGAGCTCTTTTGACCATAATCCAATGGCCATACCGACGATACCCAAGTTAGCAATACTGCAAAACTTAAGACTAGCGAAATTCTTTCCCACATATTGCAACGGTAAGACTTTTGACAGCGTATATGGAAATTTATATCTATTTACTGTTCCTAATTGATCCTAACAAGAGGGTAAGTGTCAACTACACATACTTGAATTTCATCCTAAAGCAGGGCTTGGAAAATCTGCATATTGCATTGTGCCAATTAGAGGCGTTCAACTTTTTATCGGTGCAACCACAACCACACGGCAGGATCTTCAAATAAACCTAATGATTAAGTACGTCACACAGGTCTAAACAAGGATATAATTTGTATTTTGCATTCGCAATGCACATAAAACCAGGGTATTCATTTGCCGAATCTCGGATGATATACGCAAAGTTCCAAGTGTTTCACATTAAACTACTTGCACTGATAATGAGTTCAAGTTCAAATCCAGCAAAGCAATATTATCTCTGTTGACATTAAATTCTGGACTTATTCAGTCAAATAATATTGAAAGGATACTTATAAAAATGTGCAAAAAGTCAATAGTCGTTCCAGAAGGTCCTAACTGGGTGTATATGTTTGACAAGAAATCAACAGAAGTATGCCCAGATTGTTAAAAGTAAAGGCGACAACTATCCTTCAGTATTTTTCAAAGTTTCAACACCGACATCTCTCACAGAAAAGTTCGTACTAACAGCATTACATTCGACAATATTCCTTCCGAACTTGCTCTCTCCGCTCCTCTTAAGAAGATTCAATTCAAACTTTCCCTAGGTTTGCCTTTCACTGCTCGTCTTTGGGGATGTGCTTTCTATAGCTGCCGCAGCGGCTCTTCCCCATGCTACACGCGCACATGCGAATTCAAAGACATTCGATGAATACAGAACAGAACTGAACTTCGTAGCAATTCTGCTGAAGGGAGAATTCGCCACGTGTAAGAAGCTCATTTGATGGACACGGTGTTGGTAAATTAGACAGATTTACATGAAATGTTCGCATGCCTTTTACTTGTTTATTTACTTTTTGATTTTTGACATTGACTGAACCTGGTATAGTTAGTTTATTGACTTCTGTCTGAAACAATACTGTAATTCTCGAAATTCCGAATGCTGTTACTATGATCAGAATCACAATTACCGGTATGTGATTATCACTTTTGGCTGCGGGCTTGTCAAGTTTTACATTTCTGCGTACTTTTCAATAACATCTGGTTCTAAGGTAACGATTAGATTATTTTCATCATGCTTGGACTTCCCTGCATACCGAGATAAATTTGTGGTCAATGAATTCTGTTAGCAAGGACTTCAATCCTAGCTCTGAATGTGTGATGTACAATTCTCGACACCTCTGCAACAACATCCTAAACGGAATTCCTTGGAAAGCCTTAGAAGATTTAGTTTCACGAATCTTATGCAGCTGCATACCGATTAATATAGAAAAAGCTCGTCTCGCATTTTGCGTTAAGGATTTAAGCACATGGTCCAGCGCAGATATTGAGTTGCCTCCTTCAGTTCCATAACCGAACCGATCGGCTTCCCACATAAGCTCGTTGACAAACGGTTCAAATGTTGTACAATCAGTCCATGCAAAATTTAAATCAGAACTTTCCTTCGGTGATAACCCTGTAGTAAAGAGTGAAACCTTCATTCATGAAGCTTGAATAACATTAATAATCTGAACAAGTACAAATTGAGCATAAACTTACCCAACCCAGCGTTAATATGGTCACTAGAGGCGATCAAATGAACGAAAGACAACCGTGCAAGTCCTGAGATCACTGTCAGCATTTGAGGATGTCGCACAGCTAACACATCAAAGTTCATTACTAAAAGGAAAATAGGCGATAGTGCTGACTTCTCCAGCGAATCCAAAATTTTTCTGATAATCAACGCATAAAGTTAGGGATTTTACAGGGAGTTTCACCTTAATGAAGCAGCGTGAGACACAAGTCCTTACTCAATTATGAAGAAAACAGATGAACCAGCAGGAATTGGTGGACAATGTTCCAGTAATTCGGTGAACTCGAGTAAAAACTACAAAAATATTACACGATATTTTGGACGATATATATACACCCAAAATCCCACGATATCCGTAAGAAAAGGCAAATAGGGTTAAGGCTTAATGTATTCTAAACATTATTGAAGTGTTTACCTTTCGCGCATTGAGCTTTGGAAATAATCCATTTATAACCACAACAGGGAACCGATCGTCCAAATATTCAATTATACTTTGAAAAACACACTGCTTCGACCCATAGCCATGTAACATTATGTTGAAACCACGCCTAAAGATTCAAAAAGAGTTGTAACCTGTTTTGCTAGACACACCGTCAAATAATTCAATTGCATTTCCACTTGGTGTTAGTTAAGCAGGCAACAAACCTCAACAGCAACATCCAACGAGGAAATTCGTTCGCTATTTTCGTAATTAGTTTGTTCACCAGTTCTCGATTCAACGCCAGCCAAGGATTATCAACTTCAACGTCTGTGTCCATTTTGGCAAGCTCTTTTGAAACGGACATTTGAGGTAAAACGGTTCTCCCTGAAGATTGTTTGTCAATGCCTTGGCGATTTCCTTTCCGCGGCTTCTTCGCTCCGGACTTCAGCTCCTTCTTTTTTCGTGCTTCCTCGGCTTTCATAACACTATCCATCGTTTTGAACTTAACACGAGCATCTGCCGTGAAATAGCTCTCGGAATTAGGTGTATTTCGAACTTGGTCAAGCTTAGGAGTCCTCCTTGGAGTGAATTCTAAAATAACAAACTTGCATCAGCCTTGTTTATTTATTTCATGCTTGATAATGGTAGCAAACAGTCCAATGCAGACCTTTAGATCCATTGTCTTCCAGAATTTTCGAAACAGTGGGTGTCAGTGGAATGGTACCATTAAACTTCATTAGCTTCACTGGAGTCCGGTGGCTGTTTAGGTCTGAATCTCTACCGCTTTCCGAGGAGTGCGAATCAGGTTCCTGCTCGGAGTCGCTATCACTTGAATTCGACAGGGAAAAGATTTCCCATGCATTCCTCATCTCTTTGTAGTTTACAGGCTGCAAGTTTCTTCTTGTACGAGGTTCACACGCCGGAGTTGCAATCTCGCTGCTACCAGTTTCTGCAATGCAACTAATAATCAATACGTGTCCACTTTTGAAAGTGAAATGATGCAATAGCGAACCAGATAAATCTACCTGCAGATTCGTTGAATTTTAGACTTCGTCTGACTTTCTGCACAACTGATCCTGCAAAAGTTGTTATAACTTAAGATTATTTTCTATATGACGGTTAGTGATCCGTTGCCAATGATCGAGCAGGGTTTTTACTTTTTGTTGGTGTTGTCGCATTCCGTGATAAGGTAGAAGAGTCACTGGTATCAAACTTTCTTTTCAAAGACTCCTTCTCACAAGTTACTTCCGCCGGCGGCAAGCTTTCAGGTTCAGTTTCGTCTGCAGTGGACACGTTAGAATCATCCAGATTAACGGCTTGAAGTATTTCGTTCTCCTTCCTTCTCTGCGAAGTACGAGCAACATGACTGGGAAATTTGAGTTTTGACGATGGGGTTATATTCTCTTTCTGTTTTTGTTGTTTTGAACCATATTTGGACGGTGTGTTTTTGAAAACTTCTTCATCAGAGTCTGTATCCGCACCAGCCTGTAAGATGGCTGTCGCATTCTTCGCAGCATGTCGCGTACTCCTCCTAATCCCACTGTGTGACGGACGAGTAGGACTAGTAGAAATGCCATTAGATTTAGCTTCCAGATTCGCACTACAGATCGCATGTTCTGTAATTGACAAAGTCATATATTAACTAATTTCGAGGCACGTAATTATGGTAGGATTGCGGATAATGAGTGTTTCATGGGGCTTTACGGGTGGCCTTCAGAATATGGCAGCTTGTAGACCCTTGGGAGTTTAACCAAACCTCATATTGAAGGCTCTCCGTATAGTCCCTTACAAGACCCATCAATAGAAATCGTAAAATTGTCATACCTCCAAGGAGTTCGGGTACCTGCATGGACGACAAGCGAGAAGACTTTTTGCCTTGATTCCGAGCAGCTATGAAATGCAAATAAGAAAAATATCACTATCACTCATTAAATGTGCGAATTATGGCACAAGAGAAAAACATGGACTGCCCAACAGTTACACCTTACCCATATCAAAATCTTATAACAGCGTGCCAAAAATGGGCTGCCCCAGTGCAATATCGACGCGACTGTCCCTGACTATGTCATGAAATGTGTACGTACCCCACCACAACACTATATCCTGACAGCGACACGAGCAAATGTACCTGATTCGTTCAATAAATGAAAGTTAGATAACTTCAATTCGTTTCTGAAACGCAGTAATTGAAAGCCACATTAAATCGATTACGATATACCGGTGATCTCTAGTTACAATACTACAACCTCATGCAAAATTTTCTTGACCGCATACAGCCTTTGCATCCAAAAGTCTTTGTGCCTGCAATTTTTGCAGCTTGCGCCGTTTGTCGCGCCTAAATCTTTCGGTACCACGAAGGGGCGCAAGCACTTTGAATATTTCAATGACCGCATGCCCATATATATAATATTAAAGCGCAAAACTGCTATAATGCGTCTGTTCAATGTGCTTCTATTCATTTTATTACTTGTTAACAACGCTGATGATTTTTTGTCTTTAGTACTCGAAATGATGTAGCATCTCCAACCAAATGTTGCCAATATTTAGCGCTATGGGTGATTAAACGGCTCTCCCCTCCCCTATAGTTGCCGTCGAAGCATGTTCGCATATGGAAGTGAGCATAGTTTCGTCCGTGAGTCCTTTATAAAAATTTGGGCCAGAGTTATAGTTTCTTTTCTCATGCCAGTCCTTTGCACGAATTCTTAAAGTTTGGAGACTGTAGGACAAAGCAAAGCCTTGAAACTTGACTTCAGACACTAACTTGAGAATTATCACATTCAGTGTTATACAAGCAGAAGTTTATTTGCTTTGAGCCGAGCGTATTTCCGACAATGGGCAAACAACTATTTTGTAGGAGCAGATCAATTTGTACCATAGTATGTAGTAAAACTTCCACATTGGCACCGCCAAGCGCGGTTTACAGGCAAGTGGAAGTCAAAGGCCAGATAGAATGACAATTTAAACGAGAAACACCCCAAACGCGACTATCCATGCCGAACAGCTCATTAGCTAACTGCGGATTATGACTTGGCATTATCACCTATCTTGATACAGTCGGGGTCACCCGTTGCTTTCATGAAATCATCGCAGTGAGATAATTAAAAGGATATCATAGTTCTTGTTTAAGCAACTACCATGTTTTGAATGAATACATTATTCTGATAACCAGAGAACAAAAGATTTGCGATGCCCTCCAGCTCTACGTGCGCTTTTGTAGTATTTACATCTTTAGTATCACAGAGGAAACGGTTACTCGGCATATGAATTCAGTGTATTCAGGTAATCACAAATTGGTATTAAAAGGGACTGTATCGAGCGGGTGTCATTGTTAAACCAAAGATCTTGACATACTTGAGGGAAGTCGCCCACTTCTCTCAGGTCAAGGGACTCGTTCACGCAGTCCTTACAGAATCAGCTACACGGATTCACGGTTTACACAGACCGGAAAGAGTGAGAAAGATGTCGTGCTTGGCTTGAACTTATCCAATGGCTGTGAAAGCAGATTTGAGCACTTGAGCGTACAAACGTCTTCATGAAAGAAGCGGCTGCAGCTGGTAAATGCTGTCATGCTTTATTCCGTGATTTTTACCCGTCTTCCCATTTGCTCCAACTGTGGGCGAGAGCTGAAGCAAGAAACTTTTGACAGTCCGTGGACAACGTGCAACATACACCTGAGAGAGCTGTGGCTCTGATTACAGGACGAAAGACACAACAATGCATTTTCCTGTGGGTCCAATTTTAGGAGATATGCATCACTTGTGCACATACCTGACTGACTTGAGAGATGTGATGGATATGAAATGAATGAGGAACAAGAGGAGAACTTCTCTAAGGTAAATTAGATGCGAGGCCGATGAGGTACGTCGTGGGTTGAACTGTAATTGCTTTTAACAGAAAATGCATTCATAAAATGTAGACTGGGAGTGCTGTGTGTTCTCACGTCTTATTATCCCAAAAGTGAAAGAAGGAATACTGCAAGCGACTCTCATAATAAGACAGTGATGCTCTTACGGAGAAATCAGTTACATTAGATTATCCCTCATGGAGCATGGATTGCCAGATGCATCCATACGAGTGTAATTTATCACATCACCGTTTTAAGAGCCGATGTATTTAAACTCATTTGAGTAATTGTTGTAGCTGGTTTCTTGATTGACTTTGTGATAGCTCCAGTATCAATGAAGGTGATTAACTGCCCATGATCATAAAATCTAATGAAGAAATCTGCTTGTGATACACGTTAATTTCCGTGCTGTTTTCAGTTTGTTTTNATACACGTTAATTTCCGTGCTGTTTTCAGTTTGTTTTTTTCTATTCTAGATAAATTTAAAATTCCAGTGCAGTGAAGCAGTAAATATTGTAGAAGAATTTACTTCTAATATAGAAGAGGTGTGTGCTTTTGAGTTGGAGAATCGTGAAACAAATTATGCCAATATAGTTGTCGATGAAATATAATCATTCCTACTGATTATTCCTATTGATTATACTGACGTTGGTCTTTGTGATCATCCAAACCGTAAAAATAGTAAGTTTCCATTTTTATTATGGCTACCATACCAGCTTCTATTGCTCTATCTACGGTCTGTCTATCATACCAGCTTCCAACTATTCAACATCATCATGGAATGAAGGAATCTCCATGAGTAATGAAAGGATGACCGGATGACCGTTCTGTGAATTTGAATTATCTTCCAAAAGAATTCTTTTTTATAGCTATAGCAGAATCAGCAGATCATTAGCTAAAGAATTTTACAGACTTACACTAGAGTATATGTAATCGTATGTCTTGGATGTCTTAAGGAGCATAGCATAACTACAATTTCCCCCTGTAACCGAAATGACCACCTGTTGATGCCAGTAAAAGGAATTGTGAAAAGATTAGAGTACGACATGCGCTTACAAAGCCACGTTTATTGTTTCCATGAGAACAGTGTGTCGGCTTAATTTTGTTCAATAGCGTTATTGAGGTAATTAATACTCACTGTCAACAACTATTTAGTGAGACCATGTTTATTTTTCAGATGCGTCTCAGCTATTGAAGTCTTCCATTAATATACACACATATTGGAATAATTACAAATGACCGAAAGGTGCTCCAGACGAAGGCTTGCTGATACGTTTGAATGCCATTTGGAATGCCTTTGAAGTTGTTAAAACGGACTAGTGCACAATACAATGTGGTTTCTAAGACGACGTTCGTTATTTCGGTGGAGCTGCTGGACAATGGCACCATGGAGTGTACCTTGGATGCGGATAGCACAGGGAAAGACTGCTTATTGAATATATCTCAAAGGCTTGGGCTTCATCAAGTAAGATGAGAGAATTCGATTTTCTGGCAGTTGTACTTTGCCCAACCTGCTGGTATGGAAACCTGTAGCTGTAACTTTTGGTTGTCTTTCTCACAGCCTGAATTCTTTGGATTACGATACATAAGTCGAGGAGTTCCGCCGAGGCAGCGATGGGTTGAATTAGAAAGACCATTAAAGAAGCAGCTGGAAAAGTATGCGCAAGATTCACAGCTAAGTTTGGGTGTCATGTTCTACGTTGAAGACGTAAACCTACTCAAGGATGAAATGGCGAGGTTCTTAAGCTTTCCTTCATGTCATTTAAACAGAGGCAAGTCTTACATATTTGATGTTGTCTGTACCCTTGGCCTTTGTATCTTTGGCAGGTACCATTACTTCCTGCAATTGAAGAATGATGTGTTGGATGGTAAACTAAATGGAAATCTTGACCAGGCGATAAGCCTCGCTGCTTACAGCTTGCAGGTCGAGTTTGGCGATTACGATCCCGAACGACATACAATCGAGTACCTCAAAGACTTTGCGATTCTTCCAAAGGTTAATCTCCTAGTGAAAGCTGAAAGCATGTCTGAAGTCATTTTTGGTGTTGTTAACATGCTTCTTAATATCTGTTGCTGCAGGAATTTTCTGCCCAGGCTAAATTTTCGGATATAAGTGCTGACGCTCTACACGAGTACGTGGCGAGGCAGTACAGCAGCTTAGTTGGTTTCCCATCTCCGCTTGCAGAAATATATTACATCATGATTGCTCAGCAGCTGGATGGTTACGGTCAGGAGGCTTACCCTGCAAAGGATGACGCACAAAATGACATTCTCATATGTGTCGGGCTAAATGGCCTGGTGATAAGACGACGAGACTGGACACATGTTGCGGTTTTTGGGTAAAGCTCGTGTTAGATGTTTTCATCTTACCGTGTATGAATTTTTGGATATGGCTCATAGATTATAATTATGTTTCAGATGGAGTGATATTAAATCCATGGTTGCGCATAAGAAGCTCTTGGTGATAGAAAAAGCACAATCACAACGAACGGCTCATTTCCATTTTACTGATCCTGAGGTGGCAAAATACGTGCGTAAAATGTGTCTGTTACAAACCACATTTTACAAAAATCATGTGCAGCCAGAACAAACAAATATTAATGACAATCATCGTACCCACGGGTTCAGCCCTTGCCCAAGTGATCAAGTCGTAAGTGTTGTCGTTGAATTACATCTCACACGAGACACTTAGTTGGTAGTCTAACAAAACAGTTGAATTTCACAGGACAGCGGAGGTCCTACTGGGGGTATTAGATCTAACTCGGATTTAGTAACCCCTGGTTTTGGAAATAGATACGCTGGCATAGCTACGGTTGGGGGCAGTCAATATTCACTGAACAATAATTGCTTCTCTGGTAACCCTATAACGTCCAATACTAGTGCAATAGTAGCTTCTGGTATTAATTTAAATCTCATTCAGCATTCCATGTCTTTATCACCTTCATCCGTTGCTAGTACTTCCGCAACATCGCTGCTGGTAAGTAAAGTAAATGATCTTTGTTTTGGGTGAACGCAAAAATAAACAATGTTAAAGTTGATTAATTTCACTACTTCTATTTGAAGCATTTTAAGGCCGGACATCCAGAGCTACCGATTGGGGTTGTACGCTCGAATACTCCTAATTCGGCTCTCATAGCATTGAACGGTCATAGAGTACCCAATGGTGGAAACTCTGGAGATTCTCCCTTTTCGTTAGGAATGCACAAGTTAAATAACCGAGTAGGTTCCGGAACAAATTCTGAAGATTCAAAATCTGTGCAAACTATGTTGCCCAGCTATAGGCCTGCTCCAGATTACGAAACAGCAGTTCAGCTTAAATACGGTGTCACTGCTGGAAATCAAAATGGGAATTCTACACAAATGTTTTTTGAAGGACAATCATTAAATCAAACTGAGGTAAGCCTATTGCGAGAAAGCAACACTTCTCTATTCAATATTCTATTTATATCTGTTATTTCCTGAAGCCTTTTTGCTATGCATACCTTGGATTCGTTGTACTATAGGAGGAACCCATCTATCAAAACGATATAGTTTCACAGATACATTCCATAGAATTGCGTGACTCAATTCCTAATGCACAACCTCAGCCTGTGTAAGATTTTTGGTATCAATAAGGCCTAATTCCTTAAATCTTAGGTGGCGATTTTATTCATTCATCTAATTTATGGGTTTCAGGAGCAAGATGGATAACGTAACGGTCACAAATATAACATGTAGTAACCCCAGTTTAAATATCTCCACATCTGTCGGGCATATACCAAAGGAGACACCGGTTTTGAATGGTTCCGTGACAGCGTCTGCCACGTTGGCTGAAGAATCACATATGTACATCTACAAGCCACCTCCACCTTACCCCGGTGTAAAAGCTGACAGTCCTGTCACTACCGTGCAGAACAAAGATTCGCCGAAGGCTACCGTTCGTCGTACTTCGACGGTAGTAATAACTAACTCTCCCTCCGATGCCGCTCAAATTTTTGTGACTTCTCCAGTAGTTCCTGCCGCTGACCCAGTTGAAATTGTTACTCATTCCGCTGATGCAGTAATGCTTCACGCAGAAAATGAAATACCTCCTGCTAACATTCAGAAAATAGATACGTCTGTATCTTCTGGAACTCTCAATGTTATGCTTCCCAGTTCCATGGCTACTATTGTTGACACAGACAGCGGTTGCTGCACCCACGTCACGCTAAATGCGGAAAGTACTACGCATGCTGATCCCAAAGCGACATCTACTACAAATCTGCAGCTGAAAACAGAAAATATTCCTTCTAATCAAGCCATCAAACCTATATCCACTTCTAAAAAAGAAATTGCCTCCACAGAAAAGGTCAGCCATCACACTAAGATGAATCCCTCTTCGCGTCATGAACAGGCTCCCAAGAAGGTACATGGATTTTTTTGAGCCTGCGTGGCCAATTTCTTCGTGGAATTCTCTTATTTTTAAATTTAATGCTTAATATTTCGTCCGTAAACATAACATGTTACAGGAAAAAGTTTATGAATCCACTATTGATGTAGCTGTTGTGAAGGAGTTTGAAGGGATTGTGAAATGCAAAAATAATGCTGATTTTAGTACCGCCATGAAAAGTGAAAACTCGAAAAGAAATAGGTAAAGTGTTTTAATGTAAAAAATTATTCTTGTTTTCTGGCATGCTGTCCGTCATGCACAATCTGTTGTGAGTGACTTCATTTTTTGAGCAGATTCCCGAACATCTTACCATATGAAGACAACTGCATTAGACTGACTCCTTCGCGCGCTAATCCTACTGGGTACATAAATTCTTCACCTATTTCGGTAAGAGAAGTATAATTTATTGCTTGAATAGTTCAATCCAATAATCTTTTTTGTTCGCATTATGAGGTTTTTCTTATTTAGTTTCCAATTAGTGGAAGGGAATGGAAGTACATTGTGGGTCAGATTCCCTTGGCTGGAAACGCACCAGCCGTTTGGCAAATGATTTGGGAAACTGGGGTTAAAGTAGTTGCAATCCTAGAACGAGACTCTACCGCACCCTTTTATCCGTCAACTGTCATGCGAGGAACATCATTAAGTACTACAGCGTCACCTATGATTTTCAGTGATGTAAGTTAAAATATGAAAGGTTGATGAACGCTTGTTAAATCGTAGTATCCTTAAGATTAGACTCAGTTAATAGTAGGCTTTACTAATATTTTCAGTTTCAAATTATGGAAAGCAAAGATCGCACGAGTAACTCAGCTACCATTGCCAAAGAATTAATACTAACGTATTTACCAAAGCGGAAGAGCCGAAAAGTATGGATATTGCCATACGAGGACGAGTGGAAGGACGATGTACCTATTCATACGGAACATTTTTTATGTAAGGCGGATTCTCATGCTGTTTTCGAATGCACCAACAGTACTTCTGCTTGTATGAAAAATGTATAATTTTCACCTATAGGTTTTTTGGAAGAAGTAAATTCTGTCCTGCGGAAATTCAGTGATACTGCCTCTCCTCTCATCGTATTATGTGGAACCGGTGCTGGAAGAAGTGGAGTCCTAATTTTATCGGATCTCTTGTTGCACGCAGCAGATGCAGGACATGTAAGTTTTGTCTGTGATGATCGAATTCCATATCTTATCTTCAACAAAAGCATTCGTGTCTGGTAAAAATAAGTCGACTTACGTATTTATTCTGGGTTTATCTTTCAGAAATTACCTTGTAATACTTTACTCTCGGCGTTACGAAATCAGCGCATGATGCTTGTTTCTTCCGTATCACAGTACGGTTTTGTACTTCAAACTTTAGCCAAATATTTAGCACAATCAAGACTAATCTAAAGTCAACTTCATCAGTTAATTTATGTGTGAATATGTGAACCGTGTGAATCATGTTTATAGTTCTCATTTGTAGTCATACCAGGATTTTATCACACTGACATCTTCGGCATGTTCAAGCTTACGCTTGTATTTTTTATGTAAGACTTTTAACTTTTTATTCGACTGGGAAGGATAGTTCCTTCAAAATTAAGTGCCTTAAGATGTAAATACGCATGTGAACATTGATATTTAAACGATTTTTCAACTGTAGACGCAATAGTAGTAACCCTTTTCAGAGAAGAGAATTTTACTTTTGTTTAATACCTGACAAAGACAAAGAAGGATGATGTGATTTAAAATAAAATATCATTGAGAAAGAAAATTAATTTTGTGCATGCGTCGTTTTGATTGAAAACATCCATTTGGTAATGATTCGTCACGATACACTAGAAATCTTTCATGAAAATCTAAATCACACGATGTCACATTTCATTATAAGTTGAACTCTAGAATTGTCCCGTCAGTACTTCTTTGCGCCAAACTCTTGTGGCTAAAGGAAAAAATCAAGCTGGAGGACCTGGCTACTTCATCAATGCGTTTAAACTTCTTCTTGTAATTCACTGAGCTTCTAACTTTGATACTTTATTCGCTAAAAACCATTGCACAGCGAATAGGAAACCACCTGGGCTTAACACGCTATCTTGGCTTATGTACTCCTTCACTTCTGGTATCGTCATTTCTATTACATCGATAAATTCACCTTCTTGTGTGTTGCCCCCACCTGCAATCCCGAACCGCATTAGTCCATCAGCATTATGAAAAATTGTGAGTAAATTGTTGCAAGAAAATGATATAAAATACAGATGAATCAAGTACCATCGGAAATTCTCATAGAATCTGTCACTTCCGCATAGTAGAGAGTTTGCTTGTCGCCACTGACTCCAACCCCAGAACTGGAAACAAAATTAGCATTGTAATAAAAATCCAACTTTGGATACCATTAGGTACTAGGAAGGTTTCTTTCTGAAGGCTCTCACCGATAACTTAACACACGTTCAAAATTAGAAAGTGGAACGTCATAACCACATTCTTCCAGCGCCTCCTGTTTCGCTATTTCTGCAGCACTAAGTTTAGGGTTGTCTAATATTCCTGCGCATAACTCCAACGTCATGCCTACACATAAAATTTGATTCGTTGATGGCCAATCACAGGAATAACCATTTCATTAATTAACTGATCACTTGACTTAAAATTGAAACATTGCGTAAAACAATTTAGAATCGATAATTTGAAGAATGTAGAGGAAAGTTTTACCTGCATCACTTGAAACAGCAGTCCAGTCAATGTCACAGGTGCTGGCTGCTGGCGCAGTTGATATCGCACTGCTGTAGAATACAGCTGAAATACATAATCAATAGCTATAGAATTAAATTTGAATCGCTGCATGTATGGAAAAGATTGAATTTCAAGTGCATAGGTTAACAACTAACCAACCTTCATACATGTTACATTCCATAAAGCACCGTTATTACCTGGTCTGAATTGCTTGACGAAAACCAGGACATTTCTTGAAGTGTTAAAAATCACTATTGACACACTGTGTAAACCATATCAAAAAGATGTTAAGCGTAAATGTGAGTATTCCCTTCAATCCACTGTCCAACCTATCACGAAGTTTTTGTTTACGTTTTACTTACCTCTCATGCAACTTAACAAAATCCCAGTACCGGCTCCTTCCGTTCTGACGAATCAACATATAAGCACATTAATTCGATCAACCACATTGGATATGAAAATCACCGCATGTAAAAGCAACGCAACGTTCTAGGCAGCGTTTGTGCGTGTCCCAACAACGGTTAGTACTATTGATACATATAACCGATTGCGCACCCTAGCGGTATCCGTCCAGGTGTCAGACATTTTTACCACAGCGATTTTATCTTAGCCTTGGGACTTCAGGCTTTTGAAATTAATTAGCTTTGTTTTTGGTTTGCTGTAACAAATAGAATGCGTTTTTTACCTGCTTGAATTCCATTCTGTACGGCTTCAAGAACATCGACTCCGGCATTTGCCCAACCTTAATGTTCTCAATTTTTGTATTTGCCATGTTGCTAAAGAATCTTTACTCATAAATTGCTGTCCTTGAATACCGCTTCTTAAATGTTATCCAAGGTGCTTGAATACAATTGAGTGATATCTTTACCGCCTTCCCATATGTACAAACCGCAAAATCCTTGCGCAGTTCCTTTTATGTTTCAACGTAAGCAAGATTATAAAATTGTAAATTCAGCCTTCCTAAATCTCATCTATATACTGGGAAATGATATTAAGCGTTCGCCCTATTTTTACTCCTTTTCAATCAATTTCACCCCCCCCCCCCGCCATGAATGTATTTGCTTCAATGGCAGATTTCCTTGCCGATTCGTAGTAGCTAGAGGAATCCAATGGTCGCACCTGCATCTGTCATTATATTTTTTCGGAAACTGTAAAATCTGCTTGGAGTACCTGTTCACAAAAACACGTTTAGGAGTCTTGAACATAACATAAGTATAAATGCAACAGCTGTAACACGTTCCAACTGATTAAGTGCGAAAGATTATGCTCATTTGAGAAAATGTCTGAAGTATTATGTTCTTGTGCAATCCGTAAACTGAGCTTCTTCTGGTCTACCGAGACGATAAAAATTTCTCATATTGCTTAAACCAGCAATGATTGAAGTCGTGGTAGTATATCTGCATCTGCAGTAGACGCATCTCGCTCTAGTACCTTCTGGGATGCCAAGCAATGTTTGAATGTGTAAAGTTCTATAGTTTTAAATATCGGGTTACCTTTTACAACGTAACAATCGTGTTGATACTGACACTCATCATTCGAGTCCCCAAGTAAAGGGTAAAAGAACTCTCAATTCCGTATGCCATTGACACAAAAACCATTTACTACCAAATTTGTTCAAAAGTAACAGAGAGATTAA
>VRMD01001405.1:0-17192 GCA_009872375.1 Sminthurides bifidus
CGATTTAAGTTTCAGTCACCAGCAACGTAATTCCATGTACTGAGCGAGTCGAGAAACGGGATTCGAGCTGAGCTTGGAGTAAAAAGATTTGTGATTATTGGGAATCGTTGATTGCTTAAGCGTTCGTGATTACTTTCTGGGAATTACTTTTCAGCATTAATGACAAAAGGACTAGTTGTTAACTTTCTTGACATGTTTTTTTCTCTAAATGCAGGAGCAATTAGTCTTTTTGTTAGCTTAATTCAGTGCAGGCAAGGAGCGTATATCTCTCATCTGTCCTTGCGTTTTCGTGTAACATGTCACGGTTAAATTGAGCGCCCCCTGCGTTGCATTCAACTACTTTTGTTCGCAATTCGGCTTGCAGGTTTGCATGCAATTTTGTCAGACTTGAAGAGTCCTTCCATCCTGCCTTTTCTAAATGACAGGGCTGTTTGCGAAAAGCGACAGGAACGGGGCATCTGATTATTTAGGCGTTCACGAAGGAAACGTTTGGCAAACATAATTGCGGCTGTTTGGCCTAGAACCTACAAACTCATTTCCGAAGATCAACGTCTTCAAGTACGAGACAAATCTCTCTGGATCTTCACAGCATTTATCTTGATTTGTCACAAGTGATTTTTTACGCCGTCGTCATAAGGCTGAGCCTTGTTTCAGCCAACTGATGCACCAGCCATGTTGGATTTACACCAGCAGCTTAGCGGTTTGGAATCCGAGTTGTGTTGGGTATCTCAAGCATTTGTAATTCAGGGTCGGCTGGACTTGATGTGAAGGGTGGTGGGTCGCGGTGGTAATTTGCCTGACATGTAGCGTAGCTGTTCCGGGACTTTGTAATTTGTTCCGATTGTCATTGTACAGGTGACAGCTTGTTATTAGCTTTGGATTTGTAGTCAGCGACTAGCCAACCATCCTACGGACATGGGCAGCGAGGGCTGCGGTCACAATGCCAACTTTGAATATCACTAATCACTTCCGAGAAGATTTTCTGCATCTTCCAAACATTTTATTGTCCTTGTAGTACTCTGGCGCAGAAACGAAGGTAGAAAGTGTTGCTAAGAATTGCTGAATTGGTAACAGTTTTAGGTCAAGCAGGCGGCATTTAGTGCCGTAGGGCTTTGAGCTCCGTGTCACTAATTTGCTGAAATTACGACGATATTTCTTCGTTAAGATAGGATAGCTCAAGTGTTTGAAAGGCTGAAGGATTTCGAATACCGCCAAACGAGAAGAGAAGCAGAGACGTGTTTTGTGTCTTTGCATTAATTGGCCGCGTTTGCATGAATTCCTCGCCATTTGAAAACGGTTCCTTGCACGATAATAGCATTGACGTCGGTCTGAGTGTGCTCCTCCTGGTTGGATTTTTGATTGTAGCTGATTTGTTTTATATGTAGTTGGCGTAATTTAAAGACTGAGGGTACGGAAGAGTACATATGAGAGCTATAGAATTCAAGTGGTTTTATCTGCATCATCATCATCGTGTTGTGATTTTGTTTCATGTGATACACACGGCTCATCTTCGGTTGGATCTTAATGCGTGTAGAATTTGCTGTAAACACGTGCAAATTTCACACGCTAAATTCACATCTCATCTCGAGAGGGCTGCAGGCAATTTGGGCTTTACGGTAGTGTGAATGTCTTGCTGCACTTTGAATACGTGGAGATGGTGCTGAAGTAAAACAGCTTGAGCACTTTAAGTATCACGTAACGCTTGAAGAAAATAACTTTGGAAATAAGGCCGTGAATCAATGCGGCATTGTTAGGTGGTTTATCTTGGCGAATTTTCGCGTAGGTGCTATGATTTAGCGGATCTTTGTATTATCAAGTCGTGTAAACAAAAGGTGATTGAGGAAATTGTTTTCGGAAAAAGCCCGCCTACAGCATAACATTAACTTGTAAGTGCAGGGACCGACCTACAAAAGCAGTGGTGATTTTCCCCGTCACTTTACGCTTCCATCAATGGCAGAAACGGGAAAATCAATCCATTTCTCACAGCTCTCATCGCCCAGTAGGCTTTCAAAACTGCCTGTTCGAAGGAAATCCTCAGGGTAATTGGCATTAGTCGTTTCCACAGCTATTTGTTTTCGCTTGTTTTAATGACAGCAGTGGGGTTTTTGGGCTATAATTGAATCATCACCACAATAATATAATGGCTTTCGAATGTGTGGCATCATTAGTTGCATTTATGGAGGAGGGTGAAGTTGCGTTGGGAAAAACTATGTGGCTCATTAATTTACACCTCAATCAACACACCTTTATTGCTGGGTTATACCTTTTGGAATTTTCGCCAATACGGGCTGAACAACTTGGCCTACCAAACAGTCTCAGCTGGATATAATGTGGTAAATTCATTTTCATTGAGTTCAGTCATCGTCGAGTCAGCCCAGATCGGAACAGACGCATGGGGCTCTTTTCTATCTGATTCTATCGAATCAGGAGGTGGTGCAGGACACCATGAGAAAGTCAAACGGCTTCCTGTTGCAATTATTGCAATTACTAATCATGTGTTTGCCACTGTGCTACTGCGAATCACGTGTTTCTTAAACTATTCAAGTACGTTCCCGTGAGTAAAAGTTGGTATTTGGCTTGCGTTCACGTTCCCTTTGTGTGGAGACGATCTGATTTCACGGTCATGATTTCGCACCATTGAATAGTGTTCAAAGAATTGGGATTGAGAAACGTGCGATTGGACAGCTACACTGTAATTATTCAAATATCTTTGAAATATCGCCGTTTTCACGTACATCACTTGCATCAGTGGCCAGTGGCAGCTGAATGCCTGCCGACACTCGAACGGCACGATTCATTTCCCTTGCAAGTTGGTTTCAGCACGATGGGATTTTGCACACTTTGGGTAACTTTCACAATTCATGTTTTCATGCCAGCCAAGCCGTCTGGTCTCCATTATCTTTTGGGATACTATAGTAAAGTTGGGCAATTGGAAAATTTGGCTTTGCGGCGGGTGGAGGATTTGCGTGCCGGTGGCAATAATCGTATAAACCTGTGTGAGTAAGTGAATAAAGAGTGAAATGGCATTGTGGATTTCACAACTCTATCAAACACTTCCAGAACTCATCAAGGGAATTCCACGCTGTAACCACATTGTAACCGCCTCCTCGAAACTTTCCAATTGTTGGAATAGAACTTTTCTCCGAGCTAAATTCATCGCGGCTCTGATTTCTATCGTAATTATCAGCTCGTCGTGTCATTGTACTCGAAATATTTTCTATTCAGAATCCACTCCCTGTTTTGATATTTGCATTGTGTGCACAATCGGCGGTAATTGTTTTAGGCCAAGTCGTTACTCTGTCTTGTATTTAGCGGATTTTGTTATTCAGACAGTTTTGTTGCATGATGTCGTGTGGGAATTGGCTATGCGTATGTGTGTACCTTTGCGGTAGTGTGGTGAGGACTTACGGGGGTTTGAGACTACTGAATGAGACTTTCTACAGCATGTGCTACCTTTTTAGAAAAAGGCAATCACAATTAAATTACTGGAGCTAACTTATAAGATACGAAAGTAAAACTGCAGCTTTTTTGATTATGGCTTTGGCATTCATAGGCAAATTGAAACAGCCAAGCAATTTCAGAATGACATTAGGTTTGGTTTCCTTCCGTGTATTCCTATGCTTCCTTTCTAACTTTGGGTTAATAGAAGCTAAATTAACTGTGAGTAGAAGGAACAACACTGTCAGCGTCAGCTCCATGCAAACAACCCAATTAAGGAAGGAAACCTCAGTTCGGAAGCCCTGGTCATGACAGTTGATCCCATGTGTGAACTGAACTGTGTTCATTCATAAAGGACGCTTCCGAAGGATTAATGAAATCAAACAAAGAACCGATTTTATCGTGGGCGTCGATTTCCTCCTCGTTGTTGCAATGCTTCGACTGTTTCACTGGGGGACTACCGACGCATATGGCGAGAAACACAAAATGTGGAGCTGCTCATTTGCTTCCGTGCAGAAGGGCACAATACCATGATTGATTTACGGCGTATTTTTAGCTCCACCGGAGTAACGGAGTTAGCAGGGCGACAATATAATGGCGAAAAACACTGAGAAATTCGCCTCAATAGTATAGTGATTGCCGTCGTATTTCATGTCCTGTACTGTACATCTTGTTACTTCCGTGCGACTGCACCGCACAGGTGAGCACCCTCGCCCTCACCTGTGAGATAGTTAAAGTGCAGGACGCGAGAGTGCATCAAAATCCTTACAAGTTACCCCTTTAACTCCATTATATCATGGTCGTTGCACAGGCATTGTACCAGCATGATTCGGAAGAAGAAATGATCCAGTTGGTTCGGGCTGGGAAATGTAACATGCACCCCGGTTGTGGTATACACTAAGCAGTAGTGGCATAAAACATGCTCACCTGCTCTTTTAGCAGCCTTGTTTGCTTAACGCTGGGAATGGACTTCTCCAGGTGAGCTGAGTAATCACCGTAATGTGGCTGTATGCTGAAGGTATGAACCCGTAACTGTTAAAGGTAGCTTGCTTGTTGCGACGGAAAGTTTCCACCCGTCCCTCCGCAGCAAAAACCCCGGTGTCGGGGATTATAGGATTTGGTACGAATCATTACATTCTAACAAGGCATATAAATACTGGAAGACTCACTGAATTGTTTTTATTACTGCGTTCTTGTGAGTGACGTGAACAAGTGTGCTATTGCTTTTTAAAATGGAGTTTGAAGTTGTGCCTTAATAATTTACCCTATGAAAGTTGCACTGTCTTTAACTTGATTGCAAAGTTCCAGCAATTTTGTGCCAAGTTTGTAATTGTATTGGTACAAATGACAGGCGTAAACGCATAGACTCATTAAAAACTAGAAAGAGATTCCTCAAATAGTTTCCAGAAGAGATTGAAAATTCCACTCGTGTCTCCTTGCAATTTTATACAGTCGTGACATTTGTGACTTAATTGGACATGTGATGGGGATGTGCTTCTCTAATTACAGGCACAAAAAGTTGATGCAGTTGATGCTCCTTCTTCAAGTTTAGAGATTGCAGTGCACATTAGGGCCATTTGAGACCATGTGCATGTGAGAATAAGTTTCTAGAAGGGAATAGTAAATCAACGTTTTTGCATCTCTTCTTATTACGAGGAACGTTTCAGGAACTTTAGTCGAGTAACCAGTAAAATTGCTGTGGAATTTTAAGCTACAGCCGTGTCGGTGTGCTTTAGAATTCGAGCTCACTTGTAATTGCAGTACAAATTACGGGCACTTAAATGAAATTCCATATTTGAGGTGTGGATTCCATTCCGAACGAAAGTAACCATATAGGGCCATAAAATATTTCCAAGTTCTGGTCTTTAGGCTTTCATCAGTGTAGTGTAAACAAGTAGTGAACGTGACCCCTGTGGAACTAACCTGGTCGCAAACAACGATTACGAAACTGCTGGATAAAAATATTTGAAGGGACTGATTGGGCTGCTAAAGGATTTCGTGGACGTAAGGTAAAGAAAAAAGTGGTGGACACATTTTTGGCACGGTTTCTACAGCAACTGGGGGACAAGCTTTATCTCCATGACAACAAGGACATTTTCGAGGCTTGGCTCTGAGGCATGAATGTGTGCTTGCTGCAGATGGCACGAAACGACGAAACTTGGTTTTTATCTGCAATTTACCAATTAAGGAACTGACATGCTTCAGGTATTTGAGGCTTGCCCCATCTGCGCTGCACGGCATGTTCTGGAGTCAAGTCCGGAATCTTTTGCATTATATTCGTTGAAGTTGAAGGAACAAAGACTTTGGCCTGTGCTTTGCTTATTGTCATATTTCGATGTTGCTCGTATGCTGAAAGCTGAAGTATGAATCATTCCTCAGGCAGGCTTTAAACAGAGGGGGTGTCGTCTACAAGAATTGGTTTTTGCGAAGCGCAAGCATGTAATTTAGGGCTACATGAAAAAGCTCGCTTTTTATTTAACAGTCCTAAAACTCAAGTTAACTCGTAACCTTGAAAGTGTTCCGTGGGCGCGGTGTATCCATTCAGATCACGTCATAGGAGACACGGCGCTGTCACAAGTGCTGGATTTTGGCCATGTTGGCGTGCCGGGTCTTATTGTTTATTGTCGTGGTTTTTTTTGCATGCTTTCGGACGGACAATCGTTGTATCAACATAGGAGCGAGGAAGGAATTTCTTTGAAACGCTTCTCTGGTGAGCGAAGTTGGCCAGTTCTTTGTCAGCGTTTATTATTGTTGCGTGAACCTCCCGTTGATGAGGTGGCAGAGTACGAAAACGAGGATGGTGTTGTAGAGAAGCTTAAATGTTCTTTGGTTCCAACCCTTCTTCGGGTACAGTTCGGCCTGATACAAAGGCAGTGGGGAAGGTATAAGCAGAATAACTTTGTGTGAAGGTAAATATTTCATGTGTGAATTTTGAAATTGCCCGAGGCTGTTACAGTTCGCTGTGGGTTTTCGCGAGGCGGTCAGGAGGCACGGCCTGGCGTGTTCACCTGCTCGGTATGACAGATGAAGTTTGGTATTTGGATAGAATTACACGTGATTAAGCGTTGGTTCCTTTGTGTGTGAGGGGAATCATTAGATTTTCCGGTCTACGCAGGTTATGTGACTGGGTTGTTGCTGCTTCATGAAGGATGTTGAACTGCAAGGTATGGTTGAGCCAGAGTGCGAGCTGCATACATTTGTTCCGGTCATTTCATTTTCAAGATGGGCAATAATATTTGAACAAGAGTGTGTGAATGTGAGTGCATGAGGACCAACAGCAAAGAGCACGCTTTCTGTTCCTGAACAAAGGTGATTGAATGAACAAAGTGCTGTGAAGTGACTAGTTTACTTGCAGGTCTGACAAAACGTTAAGAAATTCGAAAGGAGTTCAGTATTATGCGCTTGCAAGTGCGAGTAAAAATATTCTGAACCAGTAAACATTCATTAGAGGAGGATTCATAAGAGTTGGAAGGAATCTGAAGGAAAGTAACGTGATTCTTTTAGTGGTGTACATTCTTTGAACCGGAAGTGGATCTGGAAGCTATAGTGTACATTGTTTTAAGTATTGGATTAATGCGATGGTTATGTACAAACTGTGTGTGCAAAATTACGGATTGGTACTTATACTTGCATTGTGTTTGTTTGCAGGACAATCCGTTCGTTTTCCCCGGAGATGTTATGGAGTATGGGGAGCCGCAGTTCTTCCCGGGTAATTGTGTAGGTTACCTGGAAACGATACTGGAAGAAACGGATGAAGAATACGAGGAAGAGGAAGGATGTTCAGGTCGCCATTGGTGGACAGCCGATAGTGATACTGATACAGACTCTGTAATCCGCGTAGACAACAATCCTGGAATCGCTTCAGCGCATCATCACAATCCCTTTATGCAAGCCACCAGTCAGCAGTTCGCCAACAACCCTGCTTTGAACTTTTACCGACCTGCAAACGGAGATTTTCAGCCTTCCAGGCTCGGAATTCCGGGCTGTAGTTCAGCCCAGACGCTAACTTCCTCTACCACTAGTTCCAGTACGTTTCGCACCACTGCGAGCTCCAGACCGTTCGAAATGGAAGACATCGATTTGCTAGATCAGTTAGATCTGGCATTCGAGCAGACTTTGATGGAAAGTCCGCGGCGGCGACCAGCGAGTCAGTATTCCCAGCCAACTCCTCCGGAAAAACCCTTTGAAAGTGAGCCTACTTCAGGTGAAGCTCTGATTGTAGAAGCCCCTTGTGAAGACATAAAGGAGGAACAAACAGAAATTGAAATTACGACACAAGAGACTAATAATCAGGAATCGCATCCTTCGCCAGCACCTCCTGCAGAATCTTCTGTGTTTCAAGACTACGACGACGACATAGAACCAGCGGAAGTGAACGAAGAGGACTTTTTCCGCTCCAGCCCTGAACCGGATGATGAGGAGGAAGAAAGTTCTCAAGACTCTTCATCGTCTTCCTCTGGGGAAGGGTGTAACGAGGGTGTAGTTTTGGCAGAATTTTCGCTAAACTCTAGCTTTTCTAGTGCGGTGAATCAGCGGCACAGACGCAGTTTTGACGGAAGTAGTATTAAAATTCGAAGTTTTCGTAGCTTCGATTCACTGAACTGCCTTAGTGGGACTGAACTTTTGTTTTCCAAGTCTGACACTTTCCCCTCGTTCCATGACATCAAGGAAGTGGTCGAGGAGTCTGAACGGGCAGAGGCAAACTCCGAAGCCACAGTAATTGCTAATCCAGGGGCACGCGACCTGAAAAGCGAGGAAGAGAAGCCCCGGCAACTCAGAACGGTGCGAACGGACTCGGATTCCTCCCAAGAGTCACGCACCGTTGCAGGAACGGATGACCGGCAGAATAACATGTCTTCCGAAAACTTGTCTGAGGATAGTGGGATTGGAGGCGACCCTAATGGTGGATCTGCATTGAATTTGAATTTGCCCCATCACCAATCTGTTCAGCCCATGAGCAGCTTGAGTAGCACTGACAGTAGCGAGTCGCCGAGTTTTCCGCCATTTCTACCAAAATCTGAGTTTGCACTCAACCCTTTCGTGTTCTCGTCTCTCAGTTCTGCGTCTGAAGGGCCCAGCAGTAATTTTTACCAAGGAAGTCAACCTGTGCAAGATTCGTCAATCACCAAGATCAAATCCTGAGCTGCTGGATCCCTCAGCGCCACCTCCTGATTTGGTTGCGCACTGTGCAGGACCTCTGTCACGGAAACATTCCCTGGATTCCTACACGGAAATCATTGACACGGCTCTTTTGCGAAAACTTTCCAACTCTGAAGTATTACTCAAGTTTCGTGACGAGGATGAGATGCTTGCAGAGGTCGATGGGTTGACAAGTTCGTGTCAAATTCCGAACGGGGGGTTGAGTGAAAGTATTCATTTGCAAATTCGGCCGGAAGACGAGTGTTTAGTGCTAGCTAATAAGGCAATTCTGCCCCCCGTAATTGTTGACGAGCAGAGGCGTCCATTCATTCAGTTAAGTGGAGTCAACAAGAAGGATGTCGTCATTGACGCAGAGGGGCAGTTGGACATAACGAACAATGAGACACAATTGAGGCCAATGTCACCTACCATCCCGACTGAACATGTGCAAGACGACGCAATCTCCTGTAGTGTAATCCGTACTCGTGGTGACTCTCTCCGCTCTCAAGATCAGCAACAGAGGAAAGATGATGAGCCAGAAGAACACGATGCGAATGTGCGAGCACCCACCACAGTGAGTCCTTCGTTTGAGTTTGAGCACACTCAATTCGCATCATCAGATGTTGGAATGCTGGATCAAGGAGAAGATTCTACTCCTCCTGCTCCTAACCTTCTGCTCCATCACCCCAACAAATCCCCTAGCCAAAATTCAGAACCAGTTGTGAACACAAACTCCGCCTGGACGGATGTAGCTGCACAGGATTCCAACAACACGGAGCCAGAACCAGACTCAAAACCAGCTCCTACCACCAAAACAACTACTCTGGTCGTCAAGTTTATTTCTGTAGCTCCTAAAATTACCTCATCTGCTGCTGAAACAGCAGATTCCTTGCCACCGTCTTCAGAACAATCAGTCCTATCATCACAGTCTTCCTGTGCTGAAACTAGTGTGCCTCAAGAGCCGTTCCAAGTGTCGCCTCCAGTGCCAACAATGGAGGCTACGGACTCACCCGTGGTGCCTATAAAAACTAAGGTGTACGGACCCAGGAACGAAGTGGAAGTCTTCCTCGTCAGTTCCAGGACTCCGAGTCCACATAATGAAACCTGTGTCGCCGTCACCTGACGGTGGCAAGCAGCTAGGTGGCAAGAAGGAGGTCCACTTCTCACCCGTGGTGTCAGAGATTAGTTGGCGCGAGTCCTACATTGACCAACAAAGTTCTGCGAGTTCTGACCCCGCCCTTGACGAACCAGAGTCCAGCGTTGACGACGTGTTGGAAAAGACTCAGGGCAGGTCGGCGCTTGGAGAGGATTTCGAGGACACACCTCCGGTTGAAATTGTCAAAATCATATCATCAACTCAAGAGTCAATCAGTCGATCGAAATCACCGTCACCGCGTCCTGAACCACAACACAGTTACGAAGATGTAGAAATCTCCGCCCCGTCTCCCAAATCAGTTGTCCATGGTACCAGATTTGCTAAGTCAGTGTGAAAACTTGTCGCCTTCCCACACTCACATTTCAATCAACATAGAGCCGAAGAATAAAATCAACAAGCCACGTGCAAAAACCCCGCCGCCCTCTCCACCGCCCAGAACCAGTGAACAACAAGGGTCAGAGGTGCAGAAGCAACAGACGCAAATATTTCCCGCTAAGTTTGCCGACAAGAGCAAGAAATCCTCATCGTCCTTGCCTGCAGCAAGTCCTAAAAAGGAGAAGGATAATACGGGTGGTAAGAGCAGTAAACCTGGATTTTTCGAACGTTTGTCGAAAATCCGGCTTTCGGGCGGGAGTAAAAAGAAGAAAATCCATCCAAATGACGCGTCGTCTCCCGTGGCAAAAAATATGCAGGTGGAAGAGAGCAAATCGCCTAATACCAAGGACGGAAACGTAGGAGGGCCACAGCAACGTCCGCATGCTGAAATCCTGGACTTGGAACGTAGTCACGAAACTTTCGAAAGCATATTGGATGACATTGCGGGCATTAACGCAATCAAAAGTCGGCAATCAAATACCCTGCCAAGAGAAAAGCAAGTGCGGACCTTTGCCCAAAGAAAGCAGTTTTTGCAAACGTTACCAGGATCGCGAGGCGAGAGGGACGAGTCCGCATCTCCGACCCAGTTGGAGGAAAAACTGCAGCAGTTCACGGAAGAAACTAGCAGAAATAGGAACCACATTTCCCAATCTCATCCCGATTTGGAAATTATTCAAGGAGTTGTGAGGGAAGAAGTGTCACATGCTGAAACATCACCCATGCATACGACCAAGTCGGAGACTCACTTACCCAAGTCTCCGAGTCCTGGTCTTCAGCCGGACCATCTTGGTAGCCTCCCGCATCCTAATTCTACCCAGCCAAAAACTGAGCGTGAATGGTACAAGTTGCTGAAAACTGCCGCTGAAAAGTATTATTACCGTGGTGCACCTAGTGAACAAAAGAGTCCCAAGACTGGCATTGTCGAGACCGATTTAGATACCGGTAAGTTATATTCCACATGAATTCAATTTTCTCTTAATGTTCCTCTAATTCCATTGAGCTTCGGCACATAACGTGCCTCACACTAATCAAATTGCCGCATCTAATCCTTGCATTCAGCTCCACTCGGACTCAAGTATCATGTTTCCAAGACAGGAATCACACCCACCGCCTAGAGAGACACTCATTGGCAATGGCATCACGGCACTTTTCTTGCGCTATTATTTTATTCAGTCAGTTCAGCTTGGTGCAATTCGTCGCAATCATCTCGCCTCGTTGACTCGTCCCCTTTTGCCGCATTGAGAGTCCGGAGCTTAGCTCCCGTTGTCATGCAATCACATTCGGTTTCTGTCATATTCTCTTCATTGTGCCAGCCCTTTCCAAGTTCCGTGTTCTAGTTTAGATTTGGCAAATTTCACGAAAAACCCATCACTCATTTCATTCCTTAGCGGAAATCAGTTCCAACTTTTCTGCCATACGGGTCACAAGTAATCCTTTCAGCTTGCAGTTTTAAGCTATTTCTTTCAGCCCTCTTCTGCTCTGTTCAATAGCTACTTTTCACTTGCAATCCATGAAACTGGTGCAAACCCTGTCACAAAGAAGTAGTCCCAGAGCAACATGAAATATGTCGTAGGTGTGTATTTTTTGCATTTTTTTTTGTAACAAGTACAAAGTAGAACCCGATGAAGCATCTTCTGCAATAGATCATCGTACCTTTATGACTTCTGAGAACAATAAGGCAAAACTTCCGCGTACGCTACACGAGGCAGTTCATTTACATGACGGAAGCTGAGTGCAGATGCTGCAATGACATCATCGCAGTGGACTCCTAACCCTTATAGAGATGATTGGCAATGCTCTGAGAGCCTGATGAGCGCCTTTTTATGCCAGATTACGAAACGTTATCACAGCTTCATTCGTTACTTGTACTGGTTTGAACTCAAGGTGTAGAGTACACAATTTGTGTTTTGATGACTTGGGACGGGACAGGATTTGAAAAAGATTATTTTGATCTCGCGCGGAGCACCCATAAGTCACATCGCAATTGCGGATGCTTTAATTTGACTTATAATTCTCACTGCCGCCTACACAAGTCCTTGAATTCCTCTTTCTTGTCAGCTCTCAAGACAAGAGGATGGTCTGATAAGTACCGATGAGACCTGAGAGACTGCGACTGTGGTTGTGGCTCAGTGCATTCAAAGGCTGGCACAGGATATTAATCTCATAAACGGTGCAATTTCCTAGGGTCTGTAAATAATTTAATTCAAATTCATTCCTGGGCACAAGACGAGTGTACTTGCTTCGTACAAGAGAATTTAATAAGTGGTCTCTCGAGATCCTCTACGGTCCTCATTTCCTCATCTGTATCATCCAGCCTCTTGCTCACTGAGAAATGATCTCCCACAACCTTGGCCGTCTACATAATACTGCTCTGTATAATCTTATTACGTTGACGCAAACGAAACGTGTAATTACTGCTATTATCCCCTTACCTTTGAATTATCCGTCACGTAATTGCAGTATTTGTAGGCTGGCCTTGCTTTGTTCCTGTGGTGATTCGCATAGGCTGGTAGGATCCCAAGGGGGTTCTTGGTTCCAGTAGATGAAACATTCCAGTTCACGATCAATCTCTGTGCATGACATCAGCCTGCAAGCTGCAAGGTTCATATGGACCATGCTATGCTGTGATAAGAGATTGATAAAGGATCAATGGATTAATGAGATCATGCAGAAGCCGAGGAACATGTGAGAATTGGTCCAATGTAAGATTGATGCTGCCGCAGTTTGCATTTGTAATTCATCCTTTTCCTCCATTCCGATCATTACTGACCAGTAGCAAAATATTTTGAGATGATAACACTTGAAGTATCATACGATAGCGTGTAATCTCAAGTTACTTATATGGATTGACCAGGATGAAATTTAACACAGCCTGAAGAGAGAGTTCATGGAGTTTTGTTTTACGGCTTTCGCAGGCTTCTGGTTGCAGTAGTTTGGATAGAGTTTAACGCTTTTCATCTTTGGACTCAAGCCATCTAAAATGGCACATGAGGGAATTGTAGACTTTCGAACATCCTTTCGTAGTTTCTCAGTACTGGGTTACATGCGTGGAAGTGCATTTTGCGGTATTTGGCACAATGTGTTTACATATGTGAATACATTAGAGACAAATTACGTAAAAAGTAGCTCTGGGCAGAACTTTGAGGAAAGGTGTCGGCTAATTAAGTTTCCACATGTTCTGGTACTAGTATTGGTGACGATGCACTAAGCTAAAGCTGTAACACGTACCCAGGTTCACCAAGAGCCAGGAGCTGCTGCAAGAGTTGCGATAATTAAGGGTTAATGGAGTCTGCTAGCCTTAATAGATTTATGTCGTTCGCACATATATTGGCGCATTTGAAAAAGTGCTGCTGAGACAGAATTCCTCGCGGAGTTTATTTGCATTGAGCAATTACGTGAGTACATAGGGCTACAAAAGAGCATAAAATATAGCGAGAGAATCATCCGTGTCCTCCATCCACGTTGCTAAACCACAAGCACACATGATGGCTGAATGTGTGATGGAGAATGAAGAGAGGGAATTGTAGTCAACAGTTAAATTTTTAGCAGTTGGCAGTTGTGAATGCCCCGGAGCTATTTCACATGCCACAAGGTCTACTTGTTTATGGTTGCAATTGTTATGTTGGCTACAAGTTTTTTGGCGAGACGTTCGAGTTTCTGGTCTGCATTTCAACCAAGTTTGGATCATCGTGTAAAGATTTGCTTGAAAAAGGTCTCGTGAAAAGTTGTGGAATTTTCCCACATCTCAGTTTCCGGACGAACTCTAAACCCTTCGAGTGTCTGCCGTCTCTGCTGGTCGGTTCCAGCGTTTTTGGAGAACAGTTGAAACTCTGGAAACTTTCTCTTTTAGCGGTATGAACTTCCTTGGTATGGGAAAGAAAGACTTTTCAGTGTTTTCAGTTCAGGCTTTCAGCTCCTGCATTCCGCGTCTATCATTTTTGCTGTCAACGGCACTCGGATTTCGGGTTTCGTCCCCTCCTCCCGATGCGCTTTCTAATGCTGGGCTGGTGATTTGCCCCATTAGAACATTTTTTACGATGCAGATAAAAAGTTGCTGTCACAAGCCTCAGTGGTGGAGGTACAACAAGGAGTTGTAAGAGATTCTGAGCCGCCATTAGCGTTAACGTACGTTCGTCTGAGAGATGCTGTCTGGAAAAGTGGATTCTTGTGAGGAATTTGCTCTTTCTGCTCTCGTTTCTTTCTGGTAACGTAAGAAACGGTGGTACGGAAACGGATATGTGTTTTTACAAGGGAGAGAATCTCATTGAAAGAATGGTTAGCTCACTCGGGTTTTTTCATCACTCAGATTTTCGAGAACTGATAGCCCGTATCCACCTCGAAGTATTTGCTGATGTGGTTGTAGGATGTTGTACGTGTGTTTCTTAAAAATAGGGCTGGTTCGGCTGTCTATCTGGTCTCATTGGTTATTTTTTAGAGAGCTTTTAGCGCATTTCAACGAGGATTTGACATTTCGTGCCGTGTGCGATGGAGCTGCTGTGAAAACAAATTGTAGGTTGTTTATTTATCTGAAAGTCATTCAGGATCTATGTACTTGTATGCATCTATGACCCATTCACTACAGTCGTCAGACCACCCTTTCACGGAGGACGATGATCACCACGAGAGAGATGATGATCATCCGCATCTCATCTTCTGATCTGCAATCGGGTTGCAACGAGATCCCCCAGGTTATGCAGTCTGGTTGTGGTTCCCTAATAGCTGTTTTGAATGTTTCCTTGAGTAGTACGGCACAGTTAAAGCAGATCAGATGAGTGGAGCACACAAAGCGGATTTTCTACCCCATTTGCTTCCAACTCTGAATTGAGATTCTCTCGCCTTGAGCTCTTCTCAAAGCTCTGTTTTCTTCACCCTTTTCGTTTAAGAGCAAGAATGATCCTTTCTTGTTATCATACCCACCCGTGCGCTGGTTGTGGCAAACATAGCGTCAGGCTTACGCAATCCAGTGCTGTGATGATGTGAGGGGGAGAATATTTTCTGAAGGAGTCGCCGACGAGCTGCTTTTCCTCATCTGATATATCGCTACGACAACAGATTAATGTAATTACACGAAAAGTGCCTGTGTTTCTGTTCTTCCCTTGTGGAACTTAGGCCAGGCACTCATCATACTGCAGTACTCAAATCTGAATTCATAATTTCGAGTTCATCGTCGTAGCTGGCTGGAAGTTACGATTCCAAAGTAATTTTCAAATGTAACTTTCTTGTTCACCCTCCCGCTCGTAAGAAAAAGTTAGGCTTTTAGGAATTATTGCCGTATGCATTCGTCCAAGAAGCTGTTATCTTGTACCAACTATCGATTTGTGGATCAGGACACTTGGAGTGAGTATTGCAGAAAGAAGTAACGNTATGCATTCGTCCAAGAAGCTGTTATCTTGTACCAACTATCGATTTGTGGATCAGGACACTTGGAGTGAGTATTGCAGAAAGAAGTAACGGGACAGGACGGGGTTGTGGAAAAGGACACCGCCCCTGCCTGTGTAGCATATTGACTTGATCAGTTTCATGCAGAGGGTTCGCATGGTTCATGGCATTAGCAAATGTTCTTCTTGGAGTAACATGGCTTTCCGTAGTCTTAAATTATCGATCATATATAGATTCAATCTAATTTCTTCGACCTCGAAGGGTGTGGTCCACTGCTGAATGTTGTTGGTGTGTGCACCCAGGCTAGGAGTCTTGTATGGGTGAAGAAAAGATGTCTGTGTTTTTACAGACAAAACTGATTTATGAAGTCGCGGTTACAAATTACTTTCATACCATGCAATGTTTCAATTAGGGCTGAAAGCAAGTTGAAGTCCATACTCAATGAATGGAATTGGAGTGACCATAGTAGTAGTATTTTACGCTGGTGTTGAAGCTGATAGTGGAGGGCAATTATGATAAATTGCTTCATCAGAAGAGCCATGTTTATATGATGAATCATGGCTACTGTAGTATCGTCATGAGGGAAAATTCCAGCCTTCTGAAGCGTGTAAGCTACAAGGTAAATCTTCTTGAATTTTGTCAGGATTGAAAGAAATCCCGACCGCTTCAGCCAGCCTTATAGTAGTTGGAGATGACAAAGTCTCGGATCTTGAGATGAGGAAAGCACGCACGGAATTTCTTAGGTTTCATCCATTACCGCAGCGGGCTTAAGGTCCAACCCGGGTATCGGGTTACATGCAAAGTTGAGATTATAAATAACTTTTGTGCTCTTCTCAGGCTTCGGCTTGAAGGAATGAAAGTGGAAGGGTTGCTAAGATGGAGAAGCGAGCTTTGCTCAATTCCGTTTTGTTGATCCTTGTTCTTGGTGCAGGTTGGATTTGGAGGTTTAGCATGTTGGGAAACTTGGAATGAGTTTGATCTTTTAGTATCGGAGCAAGTTGAAAGTTGACTGCTTCGTGTTCATGTTCATATGGTATAGACTGTGCCTGCGATCATGGGAATTCAAATTATTGGCAGGCATAAAGAGAATCAAATGCATCGTAAAATTGGGTCATAAAAGTAACTTGTTTTACCGAGAATTAAGTAGATGTTTATAGAGCACTGGCTGGAGGATGCTTGGCTTGGTGTAAGGAAATCCTTAATGCAGTGTGTAGTAAAATAAAGCGGAAGCGGTGTGCAGCAAGTTGTTCCTGGAAATGCAAGAGGGGCTGTGTCGGAATTTGCTTTCTCCACATGTTGAGGCTAGAGCCCTGAAGGCATTTTATAGGCAAGTCGCTGTTTTTGTTTGTGTGTTGTCATAGTCTAAGGGTAAGGAATGGATGTTGGTAGGGACTCGTTGAAGGGGCTGGGATGCTGGGATGTGTGCGAATTTGGAATTTGAGCTAGACATGGTTTTTGAGTTAGAGTTATTTGGTAATAAAAAGGAGGCTTTCATACCGATGGATTCTGACTTCTAGTGGTGGTTTACTGTCTCAATGGTTGTAGTTTGTGGCTCGCTCCAAGTCTTGCAAAAAGGAACTGTAAATTGGTTCTGCATGTTTGAAGTTGTAAGTGGCAATTGCATAGCTATGGCAGCAATATTTTTTGGGGCATAAACCTTGAAGAACACATTTTTAAGAGACGCGTGTGAAATAAGCTCTTCTTT
>VRMD01001406.1:0-17191 GCA_009872375.1 Sminthurides bifidus
GTCTTTCTCCTTACTTTGGAGATACGCTGCAATGCTACGGGTCCGGATTTTTGTCCGATTCTATTATGAAACGGTCCACTTGCAATAAATCAAGTGCTCTTTTTAAACCTTGAAGAAGATTACGACACTTTTACGGACATGTATTCTTGTACTTTCTTCACAAGGCTGAAGGATGATTCAAGGGTCGTATAAATTTTAACTTGGGACCGATCCTCCGAGACGCGGGTATTCCTTTCACCCAGGGAAAGTGGACGCACCCTTCCGCACCGAACTGCACATGAGATTTGGCCCATGGAGCCGAAAAAAACTATTGTCCTTCTTCAACCGTCCTGGGATTACGAGTACAAACATATATTTTCTACAATTGCCTCTAACTTTGAAGATACTTGGAATAAAGCCTGTGGGTAGCTTCAATTGTGGCGGGTAAAGCAGGCGGATATCCTTGGGCAAACAGCACCCGCATCAATTTCAACCCGTAGTCCAACCAGCAGTAGCTGATTTCCGTCTTATATTTCACTGTAACTTGGCTCTTTTTGGCTCCCGACTCTCTGGTTACATGGATTTATATGCGAGTCTAATGGGACCATAATTTTATAAATATTTTCCACTCACTATAACCCTTATCCGGAGCTGGTTGAGGACAGGAATTTGGCAATCTGTGACTGTCCATGGATCAAATCTAACGTGTTATCCGACATACCGAAGCAAGGTGGTTGTAAAACATTTTTTTCAATTTTTATCTTCAAGTGTTACTCCCCGAAACATTGCATGATCCAGGCCACTGATACCCTACTGCGTCACCAACCACCGCTGCTCTGACATGTTACCATGGAAACCGACCTGAGAGCTGGGAAAACCCGTAGGAGTCAAACCATCCAAAGGATGGATGACGGGAAAAGCCGCCCTCGTATTTACAGTTGGGTATCAGGGACGTTTGGTGTGAAGTCGCGGTTGGTTAACTAGGAGGGAATAATGTTATCGTCATGTCATGAAATGAGTTTTGGTAGGAATTTTCATGGGTCAAGTGGAATGTTTCGGACGTTATGTGAGCGGTAATCAATCACGCAGGAGAGGCCTAGCGCTGGTTAGATTTCCCCTTCTTCCGTGTCATGACACCGGTAGGTGCTATATCAAAGTCAAAGCAAGAAACTGAGAGCCTCCAGCCCAAACTACTGCTCCTCTGCAGCTCAGCAACTGAGCCCAACTACACCAAGTCAAACATGACCAAAGTACGAGGTTAGCATGTGGCAATTCCTTCTCTGAGCCGGACAATTAACAATGATATGCGGGAAATTTAGCCGCTTGGATCCCAATTTATCTCGGGAGGTACGAGAGAGCGACTTACACGAGTTTCACAGGCTCAGACCACTTGTCAATGCCTGGGAAGTAATGCCACGGATATGCACACGAAGAATAAATGGATTCCAATGGGAAAAGTCTCTCTTGGCCAAAAGCTAACGAGGTCTCTTTGGATTTGGATCAGAGAACAAAATGTGTATGCATGCTCAAAGCTGGCTTAAGCCCATTGAACCGTCAATACATGTGGCCATTGTCAAGAGTGGGGATGGAGCACAATGCCTTGTGTCGAATCCTCATGGCTGATATTTGGCTGGAGAATAGTCGAGTTTGGGTTTTCTGCTTCAGTGCTACGAGGTGTGAGTACATCTCATTCACTGGATCTTTGCATGTGGTTCTTGGGCTGGGCCAAGGGCTTGAACTGACGCAAGGAAGGATTTACAAGGAGAAGTTTCGATGTGGACCCGTTGAGAGCGGATCTTGTATTCTCGAACCGTTTACGTAACACCTGGTCAAGTGAAAGCGGAGAGTGAAAGTAGCAAGGGCTCGCTGTCGGAAGCGGTGAAAGCAATTCTTGGAGTTTGAGGAAAAAACTCGTCAGTTCAAACTCTCACACGGGTAGACGCATGCACGCAAGTACACAAACAGATCGAATTCGCAGTTCCAGCCCCAACTTGAGGAAAAATGACGCACAGCAGCCCGCAACTACTCAAGTTTCAAAGGCAAACGGGAGAAAGTAGATCAACGATCAACCTCAAGAATATTCTTTACCTGCACAGGCAACACAATATGCTTCCCATTTTCCGCTTTGGCAGGAATTCCAGTGTTTGAATTGTAAATGGGAATTTGCGCTCCGCAGTAGTGGCTCCGTTGGTAAACAAAGGCTTGTCTTCTAAAAGAAATGCATGGGAACAGAAAATCTGTTCCTGCTGTCATTTAAACAAGGTTATAGCACGCAAGTCTAAAAGCCTTTACACAGCAGAGCGCAGAAGACCATGAGTTTAACCGTTTCATTAAGGTGCAAAATTTTTCTGAATTAAATGATCGACGTTTTCCCGCCAAACTGCTTCTGATATGAGTTCACCTCAGCTTTCACTTTTTCGTGTCGCAGATTATTTATTTTAGGAACAACCTTGTGCTGAAAGTCAGTCCCGCCTTGCTTTCGGCGTCTAACATTGTTCTCCAAATCACAAATTCATTAACGTGTTCCATCTCCATGACACTGCCTTGGCTCTGGTGCTCGAACAACATGTTTCCTTGGAATCACTTCAGTTTCGACATTCCTCCATTGATATTGAATCATGCTGACAGTTTTCCTAATGCACGAGTGACACTTTGGTATGAGAGATTGGAATTTTTTCCTTCTTTCAATCCAGCTTCAAACGTGGCACATTCAATGACGTTTATAACAACACATACAAAGTTTGAAGAAACTTTCACTCCCTTCCCTGACCAACAAGCATCCACCAGAAGCCCCTATGCATAAAAACCCATGTCTTGGTTTCTACCTCCGATGCCTTGGTCGGACATAATCCGATACATTGTAATAGCCCGGCATTGAAAATTGACAAGGGGCTGATTCCCTCCTAACGGTATCTCGATTCGGTCTGCTCGTTGCAATATTCGCGGGACGAAATTTAAAGGAGGAATTCCAGCCTGTCCTTTGACTTGTATTTGATCAGTTGCAAGCTCGACTGAGCTGAGAAAGGAAGAGCGGGAGACAAGGGACGACAGATGCTCACTCACCAAGGCGTGAAAATATTTCATCTCCTTCTACAAATAACAGTACACATTTGTCCACACCACATCTTCGAGGCCTTGCCCGGCCTCTATTCCTTGCTTGCACCCACCCTGAAATTTCGGGACCCGAAATCAGGGCAAATCCGGCACGGGCTCAGTCTCCGGTTGCTTTGTGCTCTGCTTCACGATTTCTGAAATTGACAAAGGATCCGATCAGGCTTTGAGAAGTATGTATTTCCGCTTTCTCCGTATTGCGACATCTTTTTCTTAAAAGGGCTTACTACATGTCGACTCGGAGTAGTGTACGAACTCTTTATTTTTTAAACTTGGCTACATACCAGGTTGCGGAATGCGGGAATTTCGTACAATCATGGAGTATTTGCTTTCGCTTCTTGCTGGCATTACGCTTCAAGATATTTTTTATGCGGATGTACGACAAATACTCGGAGTTAGCATATTTGAAAGGATCTTTTTCTCAATCAGAATGTTAACTAGGAGTGGGAGGACAAATAAATGAGACATCCTTGACATATTCCCGGAACGAGGATTGATTGCTGCAGGTATCGTGCAACTTCCCCGCTGCCAGGTAACCTTTATGGAGGGGATTTTGAACTCAGGTGGAAGAAAAAAGAAAGTGGATTTTTCTCCGAAAATCTCAAGTTGCTCTCTGTGATCCGACAGAAGTAACGGGCTAAGTGACTGGCGTTCATCCGTAATATCAATGAAATTCAAAGTTACTTTAATGAACATTATTTCAGTATTAGAGTTAGAGAGTCCTTGGACTGGGATTCTGAAATCCCACGAGGTACTTCAGTAAGTACATCTTCAAACCAGGGTGAGTAGGCGTACATCCTGTCAAGTGCTGGAGTGTAGGCTTTCTCTTTTTCTCCGAATCCAGATTATCCTTTTCCATGTAAGAGTTCTGGAATGAAGATCGAGTGAGAGAAAGGACGATAATATGCACGCTTGATAACATCTTCCCGCCATGCATATGCGTGCCAAGATGACTTGCTGGTGAAAGGAAGTGAAAGTCACATTTCTCCATGTGCATACAACTCGGAGCGGAAATGTAGGCTAGTGGGTGGGAAGAATACAGAAACATTTTTTCACATGTAGTAGGTCATCCGCACTGGAGAAAGAGAAACGTATGACGACCGAACAAAAGGGAACAAACACATGTTTCTGTACAACCGCAACTACAGCGTATGATTGTATCCCTTGGTTTTCCGGGATATGCCAAGCCTCAGATTTGGTACCCTTACACAGTCCTGAGGATCATAGAAAAGAAAGTGCTACTGTCCATAAAGGGTACTTTAGCAGGAAATTTCCGCCATTCGATCCTGCGTCGCCTGGCGGCAATCGCTCTGACCTTCAGCCACAACGAGGGTACGATGCGATATGGTTTTGATAAGCTGGCGAATTTGCATTTAGTCAGGCCCCTGTATACCTATTTTGCCTCCGTGCCTGGAATTCAGCAAACCCCCTGGCTCAGAGAGGAGACTAGGCGCGGCATTCGAACGAAGAAAAAAGCAACTGATTCATCTTTACGAGCGCACGTGCTTGCGCTTTGGGATGTACAGAATGGCGAGTTAGTAAACATTTGTTGTGCAACTTCTTATCTACAGATTCCCTGACCTCGGGTGAAAGTCCATGGTGAAAGTGCGGGTCCTTTCTCTAACGCTGCCTTTCTCATCTTCATGTTGCTTCTGTAACTGCTTTCCCTTCTAAGATTCGTAGAAATGATGGTGTACAAAACCTAGGTTTATCTTTTCATGTGGACACAGCTCTGTACAAGTACATGTTTACACAAGCCTTTTGCAGTTTCCAACTTTAGAAACAGCTCACCAAGTTTAATTTGAGGATAGCGACCGAGTCCATTGATTCAAATGTGCAAAATAGTGCATGTGTTACAAGTTTATCCCGGGAGTTATCGGGATTAAAAGGAGTACGCTCAAACAGAGGCAAAACAGCCTAGTTTATCGCATAGACGCCATGCTGAACGAGTCCGCTAACAGTTTATAGTTAAGGTTGAGTAGTACGAGCCTTTCATTCCATGACTTTCACTGAGACCTAGTGACTGTGACTGCTCTTGACATTTTTACGAGGCAAGATATCAAGTTGTTTCTCTTTCCTTGTAACATGATTAGTGCAAATTATTATTCGCAGCACATGCAAACAGTCTTTGCATCGTTCCCGGAGCAATTAATCACCCAGAATCTGAATTTGGGTCGGCTATGCCCTCTACGCTCTGTTCATTCCTTCGCTGTGAAGTTACCAGGAAAGCGGGCTGTACTTCTGCAAAACTCCTACAGTAATAGGATCAGCACAGAACCATTGACTACGGTCCTGCATCAAATGCTCAATGGCCAGAAAGGAACTGAGACTTGAGCTATTCCATATATTAAAGCTGTAGGACGAAAATAGGAGCTAAAGTGTAGCTTGCCAGCCTGCTCAGTTTCCTGTCTCACGTATCATGACAATATAATCTGTGTTCTGGTGTACACGCCTGTGACAAGGGTATTGTGTCCAAGGATTTGATAAATAAGCCGTCATAGCATCAGTCACGTTCAGGCCCCGCGGCTCCAGACGAGCTAAAAATGATCCAGCCTGCAATGACTGTTCCATACGACTTTCTCCGTTTTTGATCGGAGTTTGTTCCTTATCCGCTTTTGATGGCCAAGTCCGCTCCAGCCCAATACGAGAAATCAGCTTCAATCCCAGTTCGGATTCTGGCTATGGCCTGCAGTTGGTCTGCCATATTGCATCACTGATGCTTGTCCAAATTGTGTGTTCTCCAGATTAAAACATTGAACTGCTGGAAAACTTGATCATTGAGAAACTTTCATCAGTCCCGTGCTTTCTCCCAGGTCTCGTGAACTGTTTCTTAAAGTCTAAAAGTGGTGCCCCGCCGCCACCGATGACTTTCACTCTGCTCACTGTACAGATCCGCGGTAATGGAAAAGTTTAAAAGAATAGCCACACTTTAACAATTTGCTTACAGTTCAGTGAGCAGGCAGCTTGGTTATGTGCACACTTGCTATACGAGGATCGGAAGAACGGCGGCTAAGAAAGTGCCTGCGTCAAGCAAAACAGTACGGATGTGGGCGTAGGGAATTTCGCTGTAGTCATCCATTCATCCATTCACTCCTCTACCGCTAACTGAAGAAACCGCATTGATGTTTCTGGTGTTTGCTTTTTTGTATTCTTGTTAAAAGTTTCCAACTTTAGAGAAGAGAAAGCAAGAGGAAATTCTTTGATCGGTCGGAAAATTTTTACAGATACAGCGAGCGTGATCTGAAGCTGAGAGCAGAGCAAGACAGAGGGCCGTAAGTTTGCGGGTGAAAGCACTCAGTATTTTAGCCACCATACAAAGAATGATGCATACTGCCAGGCGGTAAAGATGTGATCGGTAGAGTTTTCAGAAGCATGCAAACTTGAAAAGGAATTCGCATGGGAATAGGAGGCGAGAAATACCGCAATAGAGAAAATGAACCCGCGGCAAAACCAAAGGGAAAGTGGAAGGGTTTCCTCCTCTTCCTTCTCATCCTTCCCATTCTGGTTGTCCCAGTCATTCCCTTTCCCTTACTGTGCATGTCCCAGGAACGTGTACACCATACACTGCCGAATAGACACTAACAAGGTGAAATCGAGAAGGGGACTTTACCCGCTCATTCCCAAAGATCTACGAGCTTCCAGGGGTTATGGGAAGAGTGAGGTGAATTCGCATTTTCACTCGGAATATTACGTATTAGAGGTTATTTTATATATGCTCCCTCCGTAAACGTGAGAATGATGAAGATAGAAGAGGTAGAGGGGAGAGAGAAAATTTCCAATTTCCATTTCAAGCTCAGGGCTCATCCACAGTGGAGGGGAGAGACGTGTGCGGTGAAAGCTGTCTGTCACAACTGTTTGCATATTGTATAGAAATTCCACGCCGAGGCTGACACACACTTTCTCCTGTTATGTCATGCTCAGGAGAAAGCAAGTGAAAGGCGCCTTCCACCCGCAAGGTAGTAGACCCGGTCGCTGTAATCCGCAGACTGTGGTACTGCCACCGGGTGAAATTAGCAAGACTATGGAGCAAATACTCTGAATTCCGTTCCATTAGGGACTATACACGTTGCTTGTGGAAATTGCTTTCTCCAGTGAAAGCTGTGATGGGAATGCAGGCCGGGGGACTGTAATTTTTGCAAAATGAAAGCCATACTTCTTTCGCATACTTCTTCCGTTTTACATGCACTTGATTACGTCAAATGTGCTCCGATGATGTGATTGACGGGGACTTGTACGACCAGATTTTTCCAGCTCCAAATCCGTAGGTACGTAGGACCACAGGCCAGAATTAGCTTTTAGGTTCCTTCGAATGCACAAACGAGATTTGATCACAAGCATACTCATTCTCATATGCACTTTGATCTGCAACAAAGATTAGAGCGGAAGGTTTGTACTTGGCATGTTTCCTGCGGTGGAAATGCGTACATCTGTTGCACTCTTTCCAATTTCTGAGTGCTCTCGGCATTCTGGTGGCGTACTCCAAGCAATCGTGTGGGCGCACCGATTTGGTGCATTTCAAAGTCTTACTTCTTGATTAGTGTCAGGTAAATTGCATTACAGGAGTTGGAACAAAAGACACGCAAATCCACCACGAAAAAAAGGGAACAGTACTTTTCCGCTGAGCGAACTAACCGAATAAAACCAACAAATCGGACAAAAACAACAACGAACAAAGAAACGACTCCGAGTACCAAAACCGAGTCTGGCACGTGAACTCACGTGAGAAACCTTGTGTAATTTCGCCCAAAACAAAGCATGGGGTAAATGCCACAACAGCGTGGTGCATTCAGCCTGGCTTAAGTACGCTAAGCTTATTAACGTGCCGGGAGAAAGCAAAGTGAAAGCATAGCGCTCGTCTATCATTACACGGTCGGAGTGTTCGTGCTCGGGGATCGGTAACGCAAACGTGGGGACGGCGTGGAGGAAATTACATGTCATTCCCGCATTACATTTTAATCAATGCGGGAATGGTATTTTCCACCATGGGAATTAAGGAGAGAAAATATTGATTTCATAGGGATTTTATAGAATTTAATGGTGCGAATTTGTAGACTATGTTCCCTCGCTACAATTACTACCCGTGCACGCTCCTGTTCCCAAGGGTCAGTCTGCACGGAATGGGTTTCCTGTCTGTAGTACACCCAAACCAAACCAAACCTGGTAACGAGCCAGTCCAAGGCTGACTGCACATGAGGTCAGGCATCCAATGGCTGGAATAATTCGCGGTTTGTGGCCATGTGAGGCTCAATTCCGAGTCTGCAAACAGTGGAAAGGGATATTGTGGGATTTGGCTGAAAGTTTCCCTTTAAAGTCAGCGTTTGTTGAAACGGGGTGAAAATACGCTGCTTTCAATTCCTCGGCAGCGCTTGCCAAATCCATCTGCGTCAATGGAGTGAACGGAGCGAATCCCCCAGCCTGACCAAAACAATTAGAGACTTCATTTCCGCCTGGTTTTCCTTCCAGTGAAAGCAGCGAATTTGAGGTTGGATGCATTCATTTCCAACTGTGAGCTCGAGCAAAGGTGCTCATTGAGGAGAAAGCAGTCTCTGGTGTATCGCTCGGGAGCTTGCATTCACAATATCTTTTGTATCTCATTTCAGATTTGAAGGTGGTAGAGGCATGCCTACGGCCATCGATCAGCTTAATTTCCGTGTATTGTTAGAGAGTGGCGCGAGTATGCAAATTTCTCAATTACAATCACCTCATGAGAATGTGTATTGAAACGTAGTTTGTCTCTGAGGAAATTGACATTGGTTTGAATGCGTTGCCCGCCAAATAAACTGTCCCTGACGCTTCTTTCGATCTTGCTTCATAGACTGGTACTGTTATTGCAACAGACTAATGCATTTCCTCATTGGGAGATCTGAAGGACGTTCAGTGGGAATAATTAATGCAGACGCAATCACTCGAGCTGGAATTGGTACAACTTTGAATGGCGCGGCTGTCCCGTGACACTCGGACTGATGGAGAGAGTGCATCCGACGAATTCAATCAAGTTGCTCTAGACGGAAGGTAGACAAGAGCAGTACATTTGATCACGATCACTGGGGTGTGAAATCAGGAAACTGGCGTGTTTGATTAGTAGGAAATACCGGGCGTATCATTTACGGGAAGGAGAAAATGACAGCTATCGCTATCACTAGGTAAACAATAGCATACTCTCCACTACTGGCACGGTTTTCGGGCGCCGTCAAGACCGTTCAGGTACCTGATCGAATCTTCTGGACGTCCCCTGAACTAAGTTCAATGTCCTGGTGGAATTCTGACAGAAATGAAAGCTGAACTTAAAATTGTGGAATTGCCATGGTGATTAGTCGAAAAGTATGGCTTTGAAAAAAAAATTCCACCAGCCAACTTCGAATCACCGTTTAACTGTTTTTATGGATGGAATTGGAGAGAAAATCAAACCACTACCACTCGTTCAAAACTTGGTAACCTTGGTAAAATGGGCGCGACGGTTGGAATCGATTCCGTTTGGGCAAACAAACCAAGCAGGACTGCGGTTGAAAGTAGCTGTTAATGGACGCTATTGTTTTACCATTGACCAGGAATGTAAACAGACTTTCATTTCGTTTATCCAGCACTTACCCCTGTGTTCAATGGGTATTCAGTTACAGTGGTGAAAGCACTCATGTGGCTATTGTACACGTGTGTGTGTGAGGACAGAGAAAGTCATTTCAGTGTTGAAAATCAACTCCGACCAGTGAATTGTTCGAGGGAAGCGAACTGTGTAATGACGTAGTCATGTTTCAAACAGGCATACTTGACACTTGGAACTTTCTCCATTTTGCTTTCACCACAGGTTGCTCTCTGTCCCCCTCTCTCTCACTCATTCTTTTGCCAGCTTCCAGTCCTGTGTAATGCTGCTCCGGGTGCATAAAGCCTTGTGGAGAAAGCATGCATGTGAATTCCAACAAGTATTTGCGTAGCAATTTCACTAATACCGGGCTTGATCCCTTCGAGTGGTTGAAAATTTAAGGGTGTTAAAGCACAAGAGGATGATTTGATCTACGACATTGCTCCCACAGAGAGGCTAAGTTAAGTTGTGGAGAAACTTGTGATTTAATTAGGACACCAAGAGAATATGGACTAGGTGTGCGTTTCAGGCCGTGAGCGTTTGTTGTTGTTTCCTTCTTGTAGGGAAATTCCACGGTTGGACGTGATTCCGAGCGAATTCGGACTTTCTAACGCCATGCTTTATTGTCAGTGGGAATGGGAGGAGGCGGTAAAGGGAAGTCAAGTCGTAAGGGGAATGAATAGTAGTGATTTCATGGAGTTATCTCCTCTCTCTTGTTCAGATAAGAGAGAGAAGTGGGAGGGTCTGTATCACTCCAAACTAGAAATTCAAATGCGAATAACTAAACTTGAGGCAAACGGCTTGCAACAACAGTACTCGAGGACTTATCAGCATCATAACCTTCATTCCGGTTTGAAATGTGGAATTTAGCCCGGAGAAAGCAGTGAAAGTCGGCCTGATCTCCATTCGACATGCTTTCCCGCTACCTGCTCCGGGCCAAAGATGAATGAAAATGTCTATTCTCAACAGCTTACGGTTTACCTAAGTCGTGATTTGGGGCAGTTGAAACGGAATTTATTTGTTTTAATGCCCTCAGATATTGAAATTGTAGGGCAGGCGGGCGTAAAGTTGGAATTTTGCACACTGTTTCAAGGCCTGAGTGGGCATTTTCATCCTTCCCTCCCCTGAATCCGTTGAGGAGCATTCGACTGTAGAAACACAGTTGTAGGAAATGGAGCGAAGCAGATAAACTATTGAAAAATGAAAAGCAATTAATTTACAGAGAAAGCAATTCCCGAACGGAAAATATACCGGCTAATGGCCTGACCTTTGCGATGAGAAAGTGCTGAGAACAACGAACTAGCACCAGCATTAAGCCCAATAACTTACTGACTTTCTCCGGCAGTGTGGCGAACCTGCCTTTTATTATTGAAGGGGGACAGTACACTTGTTCTGGCCAAAGGCCGTCACCGATTTCCTCCGACCAGAGAAAGTAGAACTGTCCCATAAAAGCAGTTACATAACATTGTGAACAAAAAAAGGAACCGACAGACCCACACCAAAAGCAAAAGGGACAGATGACATGTCCGCATAACCCAAACCAGTCATTTCTAGCCATTGGGGGAGGGGGGCGGAGACACTATGACAGTCTGAAAATTCGCACAGGGACCTACCAACATAATTGGAGCTGTTGTCGACACGGTGTAAGCATTCGTGAAAGGGTTCGTTGATACCAGCATTGTTTCTCCTATAAAAGAGAAAGCTTACAATTAAACCTGGTCGTGGAACTGAAAGCCCGCAAGCATTGTTTGTTTATCGTTCATCTGCGGCTTTGGTGTCATCCAAAAGAATCCGAGCCAGGAGCAAGAATTAGGATTTGGGGAGAATAGCACGCTGGTTGGGGGAAATTACCAGGGATATCGTAAATTAAGGTCTGAAACAGAAGGTCCTGTGTAAAATATCTTGTAGGTAATCCAGTTTTAGTACTTGAGGAATGAGGGTAATGCGCTTTGGAAGAAACTTTTTCAACCAACTTACCGCTGACGCTGGCTGTTGCCAGTGCGACTCATCATTTTTATTACTTTTGTCTCTAGCATATATGCCCATTATTGTCTTGATCTTGTAATTACAGCCCGAAATTCCACCCAATCCCATTTACCTTCATTATTTCCAAAGGACAGAACCACGTAGTAATTCAGACACAACTTCCTTCGCTACTTTATCGGCTTTCTCTCCCTCGTACCAACTATCCTTCCTTTCCTTTCGTACATCCTATCCTTATGTGTATTAGAGTAATCAAACACACCATCTGAGACAGTGTATTACACCTGAGGAATTTCAATGCAAGTTACGAGTACAACTTCTCCACAGTTCATGTCTCTGACTTGCACGAGACACTTGGCAAATCTTATTACCGGCTTTGAAGCTCTCGCCCATAGCTTAAGAGCAAGAGCCTATTTGCTTTCACCACTAACTTTTCAAATGTGACACATGCATATGCAGCTAACTGTATTAACCCAGCATCCTATGAGCCTCCCCGAAGCAATGTTTGACCAAACCCTACGACTTAGGCCCTAAAATTTCATGCTCGAAAAACTGTAAAAGACTGTACATAAAAATCGGAGAAATTATCACGAACCAAATTAAAGTCAGTGATAAAGTAGGCACTAGCGGATAATGAATGTTATCTGCTCAGGACTGGTGTCAAAGAAAGTATGCTTTCCCTTTTCTTAGAGGATGAAAAAAAACAACGCAGAATTAATTCCTTAATGAAAACATATTACCCTTGTTTTCTTCCGTCGCATCGGCGTCTACACGCTCCTCTGAACTTTCACCGTGGAGAAAGCATTTTCTCCGCTTCCTCTACTCTCAACGCTTTCTCCATCGGCCCTAAGTCTCTATAAAGAAGAATGTGGATTCAACATGCACTTAACATATGGTGAAAAATTCTTATTTGCATAAAATTAGCAATTACAAAAAACCGGATCCGTCTTCGTTCCACCGTCCAGGTCAATAAGTACTGACTTTGGAAATCCCAGAGTACTTTTTAATGCATGTCCTCCAGGCCGAGCACAGACAATGAGTGTATGGACCCCTTTCAAACTGAGGACTGTAGCTGAGGCATTCCCTCCGGTAATTAAAAGTCTTATGAAATGGGGCCTTTGATGCCAGGCACACTATGCTTTCACTCACACGCCGGTAGTTACATGTGCATCACATCCCAAGCCCATTTTGCAGAAGCATCTAGTGAGCACTCCCTCTTTTTACAGCCATTGTCAAAACTTTTTGCTCATACCTACAAGAGTAATACAAGGTACTGAAAAGTTGATTGTGTGCCATATGCATCCGGTTCCCAAGTGCACGGCCGACCGTAAGTTGGAGATAAAGGCGGTGATTCCACTGCAGGTAAAAGGAGGCATGAGCATATTCCCATCTCGGGCCAAGTTCTGAGACAATTGAAATTCGAATGCGTTTGATCTCAACTACACCAGTGGAACAATGCGTCTCGCATACTTACACGATTATGCATGGTCTCAACTCCCTCCTGACATTTTGGCAAAGGGCTGTGTAAAGTTGCTCTTTGTACACATAACTTTCTCCTGCCTCTTTCCCTCCATTTCAGCTTTCATAAAAGCTGGTAGGTCGAGAGAACAAAGGAAAAAAGTGCACTTCTACGTGTAATTTGCTCAGTAAACTCCTGATTTGTTAAGTACGACTCCTCTTTTTGCAAAGTAGGCACATTTTTGCAATTTTCTTAAAATCTGCTAAACGCCCATAATATGTAGTACGGGACGATTCACTTGAGGCTCCTTAGCGGAGTTTTCGCCGGGGATTCGGCAATCTCTCCGGGTAATAATAAACGACACCGGGACCTAAGACTCTAGTCTGCATTGGACAAAAAAGTGTCGGGTATCATCCTAACCTGGGAGGAAGATTGGGGATAAAAAAACGTCTGCCTACGAGGAAACACGGGTCGGTTTTTCTTTCAGTATCAATGCCCGCCATCCTCATCCGCTAGGGCACAGCAGGAAGGCGACAAGATTAGGATTTCTGCCTCTTTGGACGAAAAAAGGAGAAAATATGAGGATTTATTGTGTCCCGCCACTATTGCCAAAATTCAAGCCAGGATTACTATTCATTGGTGGTAGGAACAACTTCCATCTGGTTTATGAGCTACGCGGGGCCGGCGACAAGCCCGGTTAAAAGTGAAAGCACTGATGCTGGACGGAGAAGGCATAAGGACTCAGAGCTTTCTCCGGATAGGACTGCAGGTACTGGATGCGAGAACCTGCCCTAGATTCATTCAAACGTTGGAACTAAGCAAGTCAACCTGGGCAGGAATGCAATTGCCAAAATGAAACCGGAGAGAAGTCCTTGTAGGGCAACTGTCGGATCTTGTTACGGATTCTTATTGCGGAGTTTTCCTTCAAATGGAGAGACACGCGTGAAGTTTGAGAATGACAACTTGTAGGTAGAAAATGAGGTAAAAGGAATGTGGGGCAAACGTAGGTCTTGTCTTGGTCGATTCCGTCGGCAACATGTGAGAATCCATACAAGTGAGGGAAGCTGTAACAATATTTTTTGTCCTAGTCTCCCGAATTTTTTGCTCTCAAGGCAGTACGTGAACACGTATGTAAACATGAGTGGATTTTGGGTAGTTGAGGGAACGAAACTGTTGAAGAATGAATACGAAATGGGGAGAATGCAAAACAGAGGAAGGAAAATGACTTTCAATGCAGTATCTGAAGCAAAGAGTTAAACTAGACCGCCTTGAATAAGTAGACTGACTTGAGTTCCGCAATGTAGTGGAGCCGGTCCATGTTCCTCTTGTGACGTAAGCTAAACCTGTTACAATCTGGAGAAAGCATGCTAGGAGCAGGAGACAAGGAGGCATGGGAAACTGCACGGAGGAAGTGGTGAAAGTACAAAAGGCAGTGGCAGATAGAGAGCAAGAAAAACACTTTACTAACAGGGAAAAAGTTCCTTTAGTCATAGCATTAAAACCCAGTTCGACTCGACGGCATATTTAGTAATGTTACGACTAAAGTTTTAAAAGGACGTAAATTCTAGGTACGGAGAAAAAATGAGAGGAAGGAAGTAATTTAGAGCTGATATTCTGCAATTTCCCTAAACTTGGTCGCAGTGTAAGTTGGCGACGTTAATTTGCGAGTGTGGCTTTCGCCAGCGTGATTTACACTCGGTGAAAGTTGTGTTGATCAGCGGGCCGATGTGAACTCTCCCAGGGTTGAATATATCACGCTGAGAAGCAACTTCTAACCGACTCTTGAATTGTTCACTAAGTCTGCGGTTAAACTTGGTACTGGAGGAATGAGAGTAAATACCTTGAGGTTTGTCCCTTATTAGAAAAAATGCGAGTACTTTCTCCCGTACGCCTCACGTCAATAAGCCGGGAGAAACAGCAGCGTGGGGGATTGTTGCACGGTTTAGAGTTGGGGTGGGGGAGCGCTTAATGCTCGCCATTTTCCTCCGGGCTCGGGGGAAAGATATAGCTGTGTGATATTTTTTACTTCCATGTTGCTCTCGGGGATAGTAGACGAGGTGAAAGTGAGAAGGAATGGGAGAGAAAAATACGACCAAATTGCACCAAGTCTTCTTTTTTTCAACCAAGACTGGAAAACTTGCCTGAGTTTATGTAAAACTTATGTTTGGAAGAAATGTCCGCCGGTGTGAAGTTTGTTCTTCCCAATTGCTACTTTTGGCCCAGGAAATAGGTCGGTGCATAAGGAAACGAGACTTTTACTTTCATTACGTTACATTAGGTGAGGAGACATCCGCCGGGTGCTCCCCAGGCCTCGCTTTACGGATGCTGGGAGAAAGCTATGCGATGCCCATCCTCATTTTGCGGCAGGAAGGATATCGTGTGGAAAAGAATGAGACAGCCTTGAGAAATAGTGTAGTACAAACTTTGAAAACTAATAGCGGGAATGGCGTTCCATATCCATCCAGCGAGAGTAGTTTACTATCACTCCTCTGCTTCCAACTGCTACTCCGTTATCGCTACGTTGTGCATAGTTGAAAAGGAGGACGGTGGTAAGTGATTGCTTGCCGCCTACGTAACAGAATTTAAGGGACCTTGTCCAAAATTTGGAACGAGCTCAAATACAAAACCAGGATGGTGAGGATAACACCCTCGATTCGAGGAATTTTTTGGTTGTTTGGTCGCCCGAACAGGATGAGGCGGGAGAGGGAGGTCTCCCCTAGAGGGGGAGATGAAAAAATTGGCGAGTTTTGGCGAAATTTTTCAGAATTGCAGACCAGGGAAGGATCTTCTTCTAACAAAACTTTTGTTTTTTCATGATCCCTGTTTTAGGTTTATCTTTGTCTACTAAGGTATTCAGTAAGACTTACTCAGGCCTGTCTGCTAGATGGGTGCAATTGCAATAGTTTTTCTTTTCTTGAATTTTAGAATTCAGGAAATAAGCAAAAAGTTTCAACTTATTATACAATTGTGCTTTCTCTCTCGAGCAGTTGTACTGTTTCTGTGAGTGAAACTTGAGCGGTTAGCCTTGAACATTGCACAATTTATGATCGGTGCAGAAAAAGGAGGAGTGGGGCAGTGGGCGGTGCACCTACACTCAACTTTCACCGACCATCCTGGTGTGAGAAGTGAAAGGAGCTCTCTTGCCGTGTCAACATCGGGGTTGAATAACGTGACGGCTGGATGCACTTACAGCCTCAGTTGATTTGGCTCACTGGTCTGTCTGATGCAGACCAGGAGAAANGAATAACGTGACGGCTGGATGCACTTACAGCCTCAGTTGATTTGGCTCACTGGTCTGTCTGATGCAGACCAGGAGAAAGTAGATGGAGAAAGTCGTTGCAGTTCCGATGGAATGAGAAAGCTCTAGAAATTGTATTCTCCTACTTGACAGGAGTTTAGATGCAACGATCTGTCAGATCGCACTGCACTTAAGGTTGCAGCTATAGCAATACAAAGGAATCGAAAATTAATGAAAAAAACCTAGAGTTCAAACAACCCAGGGTTTTTAATCCAAGTTATTTTTCAACCGATATCAATAGCCCCATTTATTCAGTCTTTTTCTGCAGTCTAGAATCTGCTCACATACTTGAAGCTCGAATCGTTCGCAGTCAGGTGTATTACCGTTATTCTATTACCGATCAGGTGAAATATGACCCGAGGCACTTTGTAAGCGAAAGTGAGCATGGCTACTAGCACGTTCTGGCATGAATTTTTTAAAAACTTTTCCCACTTATTAAACTTGAGTATATGACTTTCTAATGGCTTTATTGCCGGTGAGAACTTGTGTAGCCCTTACGAGTTTTGAACCTATTCTATCCCGATATTCGAGCACAATTTCCCTGCTACAGTGAGGATTTCATCGCTTCACATCCCCAGCATCCCGGCTGGGAAATAACCAGAGCAATGCGGTGGGGAAAGAATAATGTTATTCAAAGCTGGGAGACATGAGGGGGGAAGGGGGGAGGGTGGAAGAGGGAGAAAAATTGGGAAAAGTTTTACTTGCCGGAAGCTTTCAATAAGCGGAAGTGAATTCATTGACTGCTTTTACTCCTGTATAATTTTTGTTGCCTGGGAGCGGAAGA
>VRMD01001407.1:0-17190 GCA_009872375.1 Sminthurides bifidus
TGCCATTGCGACGCCAATCCTTGTCCAGGTAGAATTTGACAATTAAACTTTCATTCACATTTCATGGAAAAGGTGTGCTAATCGATAGGAAGTGTGCTAAGCGCAGGGTAGACGAAATCAACATGTCTTTAGCTGCGACAATCTCAGGAACCCAATCAAACTAAGTATTTGTGATTTGATTAGATGGACATGGTTAAACGGAAAAAATGCTAGATGTCAAGAAGGAGCCAGTCAAACTTTGTTTATGCAATTCAATATAATGATTGTGCATCATACAGAGGTAAATCCCACTGTAAGTCATTGCAGATATACTACTATCAGTGATTTAATTTAAGGAACGCTTTTTTGCAAGTCATTTCTAGGCTCCCGACTGCCATTTATCAAGCTTGATGATATCTAGTTCACCAATTATTTTCTTGTGCGGACAAGATTTATTCAGATAGAGTATCTGTCTCATCTCGTATTTCGTTCCTCTGTCGCAACTTTCTGAATTGAGTTACGTCTTAATTACTGATTTTACTACTTATGTGATATCTTATCCAGTGTCGCTTTCGCTACTAATGATTTGATGGAGTTTAATAGCATTAATGCTCAGAGTTGTTGGTAGCTCCAGTTTATTAATTTGCATCATGAAGGAAGAGTAAGCTGCGCTGTGAACGTTTGTTATCGGAAAGAATGATACCATAGATGAATTGCCTCCTTCATTTTCATGGGCGACAACGTTTCACTTTTAACACGATCAGGCGACACGTCCCATTTCCAAGAAAGCGGGAAAGGTAGAGTACAAATTTCCAACTCGTCGCTTCAATTTACTATTCCGTCATCACGATTACTCCGATTTGCTTCTTGGAATTTTCTGCGTTACCCAGACACATGCCTAACCATACTCGCAAGAGCGATTGGGGAGTAACCAAAGAGCTTTTTAAGCTTGAACATGTGCCGTATTACTTATACCGTTAACTTATTGAGCCTTTACGTTTTGGTAGCTTACACCTCCAAACTTCACCTATGTAATCCAGGTTTTCTATTTTCTGGTTTTAGTAGTTACTAGGGGAAAAAGAAAGTTTTGCATAGTTACAATGTAGTTAACATTCCTAACTTGGAATGTTGAAAAACATATGAAACCGAAACTACTGGCCAAATTGGTTATGAACGGACAGTATGTACAAGGAATAGATTCAAGTGCACTCAGCCTCAAGTCTCCAAAGTCTAGATAGAACTTCTCCGTTGAAGCAAAACCTTCCGTGCATGATCATTTCTCTTTTGACCCGAAAGACTCCATGTGGATGAAACGATCATGCATATTGAACTGCATCAACGATTTCTGATCCCGTTAGTTTACGTGCAGGACTTGCTTAGGTTGATAATAACTCGTGTTGAACAAATAGCTTGAACGTGTTTGCGCTCATGATTTCATCTTCGCACCTCATAAATTACGGACTTTGCACCTTCGTGTGAGTCGTAATTCCTCAATTGACGCGAGCTTTGATCAAGACAAAACCTATGAACCGTTACAAACTGGAGTTTTCAACAATTCCTTGAATTTTAATATGTAGCAGTTACCGTAAACAAAACCATGTTATACCTGTCGTCATGGTTACTACAGTAAAAGACTTGCTAGTGGATAAGGTGGTCGGAGGGTTTGATAAGGCTATCGAGTCCAATTCAATAGAGTTGGAATCAATTACCGTCTATCTTATTGTCAATCCGTATAATAGCCTTTCACTTGCTGATCCCTTAATCAGTATGCCTGCTGATAGAGAATCTATCGATACGTAGTAAACTAATTCGCACGTGCGAAATTTCAGATTAACCGTGAACCAAGTCAAGGTGAAATAGTTTCATTGTCAGCAACAGGTTGCACATGAATAGTAATGATTTTCATTATCATCCCACAGCGTCATGCGTGTAAGCTTATTCATGTAATGACATAGTATCTCTCTAGTAGTAAGTTGGGCTCTTAGACCATGTCACTCAAAGCCATGATTGGCGGTAGGAAATCAATAAAAGTATTTGTAGATACATGTAAGGACAAGGAGTGGAGCCTCGTAAACACAGGAACAAAAAACTCAACTTCTTATGAACGAAAATACTGCGAATATCTAATGAATGAACAATTACGTGGCAATCAAGCGGTCATGAAACTGTGATGGCTTGGCAGAACGTTTTAATAGCCAGAGAATTCCCCGGTAGACATCTATCCACTATCCACTTCTTCACATTTTTAGCATTCTATCTGAAATTACCAAAGCTGGCCTGGCAGTTTAATGCAATTAAACAGGAACTGAATCAGATGAAGACAACCGAGTTGGATTACAGCATTACGTTGTATGTACTTGAGCATCAGAACTTTCAAGGTGTAAGAACTATTACCAGAGATGAATGGGAGTTGTTTACGGCACGAGTTACGTGTAAAATGATGTTTCAGCTGCCGCTCAGTACCAACAAGATCAGGTCACACCTGTCCAGAATGAGTTTTTAGATCAATTTCCAAACCTTTTAATTTGTCACCTGGAAGTGTAATTAGAGTATCGGGATGGGTACAGGTAAAGGTATGCATTGAGGACGGTGTCTGTTCGGCACGGCGATACCATCAGATACGCATCTATCGACAGGCGTATTCCTTTTTTTAAAAAAAAAAGATCCACAGTAAGGACGGCGGAAAGCAGGCAGGTGAACTGTTAGCGTTTGCACCTACATTTCGTCCGGATTCATTAAGTATGGAGCACAACGGATGACAAAAAGTGTTCATAATCCAGCCTGTATTCCCCAACCTTTAACCTCGACATCCCCGCGTTCACATTTCCGGAAATGCATCCTGCTCCTTACCTCCTTGCTTTTTCTTCCCAGTATTTCACCGCAGACACGTGCTCAATCCCTCAGTGAGTCAGTCAGTCCTCTTTCCTCAAACTTGTTTTTGTTTATTTGTACAAATTTTCCAAAGTCTGCTTCTCATCCTCCATATCCTCGCAGGGGAAGAGTCATCATCCGGTTTCGGCTCTTGCCGCCCAGCACTCAGTTCTCATTTTGATTATTCAATCTTAAGAGCAGGAGCTTGAGAAAATCCTCTTCACCTGACCGTTTGTTTCCGGTGTCACACACAGTCAGAGAAGTAACAAGGACTCAGCTGACGTGCCCACGAAATTTCGGAACCCTTCTCCTTCTCCCCACCGTCCCTTCCGTTTCAACTCAATTACAATCGCTATGAAAATTCATTCAATTTTCCAATCGATTCATTCCTACACTTTTCAATTACTCCTACATAATCATAGTAGTTGTTATCAGTCTGCCAGTTTCCCATCTCCCTCTTCACTCCAACAACCACGACCTTTCCAACAGGAGGCTTTAATTTAAGAACTTTATTGTGAACTCATTTCTCGTCTTCCTCAATTCCAACATTCTAAATCCAACGTGTAAGTGTAACGTTTGCGTTCGTCTGTCTCTCCTTTGTTGTTGCATGTGTGCTGGTGCTGGCAGGAGTTGAACTTGCGACGCATATGTACCCAGCGGAATCCTTGGGCATTTGCTATCAAGCATGGTTCTTTAGTTCTTCTTGCTGGGGTGATGGAGGTAAAAGTAAATTAGCATTTTCCCACACCTGCAATTCCATCTTCTGTTCTCACTTCCTCATGTTCTCACTTCCTCCATTTCCAGTGCACCGTATGCCTCCCAGGTTTCCATCAGCTTCATACCCTAATTTATATACAGCACATTTAATTTCCTCAAAGAAGTTTTCTGGCGACTTCGCCATAAGCACATTACTACTCCTGCTTTCATGTGCACCAACAAAAACATTGCCAAGTCCATCCATATCACTCACCGGTAAACCTTTACGGCTCGTACTTATGCCATTATATAATATATTTGCTAAAATAAAAGGATTCTGTATCATGAGATGGTGTCCGATTCAAGATTGAGCTGAACCCCGTTGCACGGTAGCAGACATGGAAAATCTCATTCAAAGGTGTTACTCTACAGAGACGATACTTACGAAAGCATCTGATATTTAGGGAGAAGGAAAGTGGCCTACCTGCTTCTGATAGCGAGAGCAATAAAGAATTCTGCGAAAGCTTGGAGCAAAGATGCATATCGCACAGTAGTTTAGATCACAGATAGGTGTAATGGGGAAAAAATTAGCCGTTTGCAACACCGATCCTTTTCCGAGAACACTTTAAGTTACAGAATCATGAGGAAGATTATCTACTTACAAACACTCAAGGCGCAACAAGTTGCCATTGCACTAGAGTAAATCACAAGATCTGAACCAAAGCCTGACAATCGCAGAGCAAAGACTTTACTTGAACCCTATACGGTTTTGATGCAATGGTCACTCGGTCATGTTCCTGTCAAGGCCGAACTTCCTCTCTGGTTTCACACCAGGTTGTCTCTGCAGAAATGGCCAAAGTAATACCGTTTAGTTTCAACTCAGCGTAAAACGTTAAACTCGCTTCGCATTCTCTCGCTTGTGTGTAGCCACTAAGTGCGCTTGTAATGAAGTAAACGGCCTATTGATTAGGCTCACGCGTGTCTCCATTTTACTTTTAGCTCCAGGACGCTCCGGTCTTTCACGGATGGAAACAATGGAGAAAGAAGATGAATTGCATGGGATTACAACAAGAGAAAAAGTTAATAAGAATCATTCCCTCGATATCCCACGTAATTAGCCATTGATTCAAGGAGCGGATTTTAGTAATCACAACAATCGCAAGCTTAAAAGAGAGCAATCAAGCGCTTAATTGATCACTGGATCGGAGGCATAACGCGATCAAGCAGATAAAAGGATATCTTGAGGCTTTTAACACAAGCTGAGCCTCTTGCTTTCCTTTATCTTTGGACCGCACTGGAGTACGCGAGGGCTACCAAACTAGTGTGGAGTTGGCATTGGTGCGTAGCACTTGGTACACACACGGCCCTTTAATCAAAGTAACAGAACGTTTATATGTACCAACTGTAGGCTTGAGCCGCTGCACCCATAATTGAATCAGTCAGCATGCTGATTCTCAGTTAATATATGGCCTTGTTCCTCTTATTTTATAAAGGCTTTCCTTGTTTTACAGGACTAGGTGTCATAGTGTCATGGCGAGATTCTCGGCGTGCAGCATCCCTGGTGCTGACCATCGGTTTTTTTTACCTCCCTGCCTAATCCCTGTGTAACCATACCCGGTCCGTCATTCATCCCAACTCGGAATCTGCAGCACGATTGGCAATCGAGCATTAATTTACTATTACCCTGAGCAGTGGGCTTGGAATTCATGGTACGGAACTTGACGGAGGTGAAGACTGGCCACCAGGAGATATAAAGATGCTATCGCTTACACATCTCCTTGTAATGGAACCTACGTGTCTCTCCGGTTGAATGAATTATGGTCCGTGGGACAGGCCTTCTGCATTGGTATTCCACCTGCCCTTTCCTCGTCCAGCAGGAGCAGACTCTGAGCTCTTGCTTTTAGAAAAGCAGTCTGCTGTCAGTCTCACTTTGTCCAATTTAATTCCTCTGTATTTTCATATATCATCCATCCGAGTCATTCCCTCTACTAATACTGACTTAAATACATGCAATACACATACTCAAGTCTGGCCACAAAATATTAGCTGCATCATATCCCCAACTTCCTCACTTCTGATCCGCTCCTTAATAGTGCCAGGCTGAAAAATAGCATTAATTTCCCGGGAACGAGGAGATACTAGGGATGGCAGATCTCGTGCCGGTGGTATTAACACCTGGAAACGTCTCCGTTCCATTACTCGCGTCGCGTCCCAAGGTCCCAGTATCATGCATCATTGGGCTGAATTGGCGCTTCGGTCTGGTGACATGTCCAGCACCTTCGGATCAAATCTCATCAACGTCCATTTCGCGTGCTTGCAATAACTGACGCCTCTGTTGGAACTGCTGTTGTGGCCTGAGAAAAGCAAGTGAAACCTGGTTAGTTTGAACTAAATCAGGCGGATGGGATAAAACCGAGAAAAGATGAAAATATTCATAGATTTTCATCTTGTCGTAACTGATAAGGTGCCAGGACCCTCGGCAAGGAGGAAGACTCTCGTTTCCGAATTTCGATTGACCCTTTCGGTGATGGTACCACCCAAAAGTACGTTATCTTAGAGCGGCTTTGTATTTTGTGTTTTCGGTGAAGGACTTGGAGTATTTTACTCGGTAATAAAATCTAGTCTTGAGAGCTGTTGAGATGGAACAAGACGAGCGCGCAGCGCTTCGTTGTCCGAGGCGTGCATGATAAAAATGAGCTTATCTTGTTCTAGACACATTTTTTCACTTTAATTTCTCATGCTTCTTTTTTCAGCCTGTCTATTTAAATTCGGGAAGACGAAGAGGACACGGTTGTTTCCACAAGAAGAGCCAGATAAGATTTGGTCACCTTGGAGGTGTACACAAATTAGTCATTCAGCAATCTTCCCCGGTCATAGATCACGGCACTTTAGCCGTGCTTGAATAGAGGATGCTGGTCTGGCCGAAGCTGGACATGAGGGAACAGCTCGGCAAAGAGGCTAGATGTCTTCCCTCTTGTACACATTAAATATGCAACGTTTTTAATCACATGAGAATATAAAATCTCCTTCGCCCTTCCTTATATTCCTTCCAGTCGTGCTCTTTGCTCTTTCTGTTCGCAACTTGACCCTGTGTGCCGGCCTTGCTGGGCCATGTCTAGTTGTCTGCTCTGAAAGGCTGAGACCTGCGTCCCGCGTGGCTCACTTAATTGAAATATTGGAAAATGATACGTATGAGAGAATTGAGGCTTTAATTTTCCATCAACTCTTCTCGACAATCAATAATCTTGTGTAAATAGACCGGTAATAAAATTGTATGAGCAATTTCCTTCCCACAATTTTTAGCCAGTAAAGCCTCAAACTCCTCTCAGGTTTCCCGTCAAGTAATTGTAGACGTGATAAGCGAGTGGTTAAGTGGTCATGATACCTGAGACATGGTGATCATCTTCGAGACCGTATGATCACTAAGTGGAAACAAGGCTTCCTCCACACAATATCCTTGGCTATAACCATCTTGCCCGACACATCCTCGGCTTGTTAGTTGCGTAGATTATAGCTGAACAAACTCCGCATTTTCAATAGCAAGTCCATTCATAATTGCATCCTTGGCTTGGCGTTCAATCGCATGGCGGCCGGTCCGTGGAGCAAGCCGAGACGAGAGATCGAGATGTAGATGCACTGCGACTTTTATCAGCCCTTCTTGCACCATCACGTCCGTTAACAACTTGACATTACAGGTTGTGGTACATATTGCATGGGGTTACGCGTCAAGTAATTGTAGTTACCATGCATTTCGTACTTTAATATTCAATATGCTAGTTACGATAAAATCAGTAGTTGGGAAAATGACTCGAGAATTACAAATCAATCCGTGCATGCCTGTAATTAACCAAAATTCATGACTCATGAGGCATTGAGCGCAATTAGATAGCTTTACCTTCGACCTTTTCAATCCACATTCTCTCAGCAGGAATTTCCTATGCCGACTCGTCGCCATCTTAACTTAAGCCTCCAACTCCCCCGATACTTCACAATGTTTTGCCGAAATGTCTAGCGGAGGTTACTGTTGCGACGAGGTACTGATGTCCATATTGATATTGCCAATATGCCGATTGACGTGCTCATATCAAGACGCGACCAGTTTTGCACCTATTGTGTCCTGGTCACAAATACGGAGACTTAACATTGCTACTGTCCCAGTCCTCGTTTCGGAAACTTCAACGTTACAGCTGCTTTTATGTGCGAAGCCCGACTTCATAAAGTATCAATGAGCGCTTTTACGCTCAACTCTATCAACATTCCGGTTCCTGGAAATGCTCTATTTACTCATCCAATTCTCCGAATTCGGGGGAGAAGCCGGTCTATCCAGTTAATTTCTTCGAGAAAATAATTTCAACTTTGATCGCTTTCCAACTTTAATCAAGCTAAATGAAAAATCCCGGAACCGTACGGATCCGATTCGTCTGATAAAAAGTGCTGGTGTTGTTGCCAGAAAGTAAGAGAATACTTTCAAAGCCTGGATTTATATGCTGCCCTTCGCAATCTTTCGCCCACTATTATTTGTAAGTTGCAGGATCAGAGTGCTAAATGTAGAAACCGCAATGCACAATGTATATCTTATGTAAACGAAAGTTTGAACTGAGGGACATAAGTTTCAGAGAAATCCCAAGTGAAGTTTCTTCCAACCACCAAGCCTAGGATAGTTTCGTATGATGCCTTGCTTATGTTTTGCTTCTTGTCCTTTCCTTGAACGAATTCATCATTTATTATGATTACCGGTAGGTGAATGGCAGGAGACAGACGGATGTCTCTGCATCTTGATGAATTCATCGGTGCATTAAATCCAACGATACGACGCATAGCATAATATGAAGTACCTTGATAACTTGGGATTTACTAGACTCGCACGGATGTTCTTTTCATTCAGCACATATAATTCCAAGGCACGGCTAAACAACCAGCCATGTTCCAGTCCTTTGAGAGGTTCGTTAATGAAATAGGCGTAAGGCACATATTATTCATATTCCGGTACGTTTTATCCGTATCTATCTAATCTATTCATCCCCTACCTTCTTCAGTTGAGTCAGGAATGAGTATAAGAACTGTACTGTATGCACTTGGCAGTTGAAATCCATTGGAGCGGATGTGGAGCCATCAGCGTTTCTTATCTCCTTGTCAGTGCTATTACTTGGTATTGACATTGAAGAATCTTCCACCGATCATTAAGGAAGAGCCAGTAAAGCTCCTCTTCGCTATGGGTCATAAGCTTCCGCACAAACTCAAGGGTGGAATCCGACCCGTGAGCTCCGACGGAGTCAATATCTGGAATGCGACCTCTGTCTCAGAGGAAAGGGTCGAGTTTGGCCTCGGAGCAGTGCGTAGAGGATTTCATTCCATTACGAGTCGTCATACACGAAGAAATGCAGCTTGTGTAAATTGAGAAATTACAGACCAAGGAGTTTCAATGTAATTGCGAATGTGCCAAATCGGCACATCATCCAGCCGAAGCAATGGCAATGGCAGGGGTAAAAGACGGTTCATTAACAGTGCTGTTATGATTGTGATTGCAGGGCTAACGCCAGCAAAGATGGTGACAGGGAGCCTCACCCATAGTTTTTCTATGGTTTCAGTAATTACAACATCTTGATGAACTCCAGCATGTATTTATTTACATGTTTCTCCTTCTATCAACTCCCATCAACGATTACAATTGAGGCAAGGGCGCTTTTCCCACCTCGCTTTTTCAACGACTGACTTGATGTTCTGGTAAAAGAGTCGCGTGTAAATTCACCACTGCCGGACAATATACCACCCTTTTTCCTTTTGGTTTTACACCTGTCTCTGAGCTCTCACACGTCCGTACTAGGACTGGCACTGGTCCTTTCCTCCGTACATAGATAATTACTTAAAGGCCGGTTGATGTGGAATTATCCATCCACCCGCGTCTCCTTCTCTCTCTCTCTCTCTCTCTCTCGCCCTGGCTCGGTCTTGCTCTCTTCTTCTTGAATCCAGAGCGATAATGAATGATAAACCCCCATTGTATAATTCAAAATATCTGCCACATGTATACGTTATTCTGGCTCGACTCTCCCTCAATAATTATGTACCGCCATCCACCCAAAACTTTGCAATTTGCTCATCTCCGTCCCTTTTCTCCTTACTCTCTCGGCACTCGGTCCTTATTCACATTGTATACTTCGTTCTGGAATTTTTGTCAAGTAACGCACATAATTAGACTTATCAAAATTTCAGAACCTCTCACTCCCGTCCCTTCCTCCGGCACCTACCACCTTTTCCCTAGTGCAGGCTATGCTGTAAGCCGGTTTCACACATGTCTTTTGACAATTCATCTTATTGTGATCCTACAGGTATAGTACAGCGCTTGATTTTGACGCAGGTTGAATACGGATCCTGTCTCAGAGACATTCTTCCTTCTTTCATCTTCTCGTACTGAAAGCTCATAGTGCACGGATGTGTACGTTCCTCATCATGCCTGACGGAAATCTGTGCTTGGGCTTCTGCCAAGCTGGGACCATCCCAGTTTCACCATGACTTGACTTTCTTCTGACAGCTGAAGAAAAAGTGAACTACTGATCAATGACGATAGGTGCGATCAGAACAAGACAGGATCTCACTGCAGACCGTAGCCTCACATCATTTCAGCTCCACTAACCGCGGGTGATTTCTTTTGATCAGCTGATACATCCCTCATTTACAACAGAGAGTTGAAATCAGTGTACCATTCCGATAGAGCTGAAAAAACTCAAAACCCATAGCTCTCACAGACGGCAGAGGTGAGTTCACAGACTTGGCAGTCATCAGCCCCTGGACCGGAGGAACATTCGGATCTGCTCCGAAGAAGAATGTAAACACCATAAAGTTAATGTCCAAAACACTCGCACGTCCAACACCAGATAAGCATTTTCGATTCACCAAACACATCTCAAGTTCCCTTTATCAATTATTCATGCTTGGATTCCACCTCCAAGCTCTAATTAGCTGCAATTATGAACGCATCATTTTGGATCCATTCAACAATTTATTTACTCCTCCTTAATAGTCATATGATCCCTTGTTCTCCCGGCCCTTCCTTTTTCTCACAAAATCAAACTTTCCAACACCGATAATTCTATTTCAATAATAGCTCCATTTGGAGCACGAGACACGAGGCCGCTTCAGACAAGAACCAGTTCGTGATCCTTTCAGTCGAACATCGGGGCTAAACGTTACTGCTGTATTTTGTATCAAAAATGCCACCTTCCACCCTCTCCACATTTATTGGCACTTCACAGCCTATTTAACGACATCCGAAGCGCCGTTATGGGGTCGCAGCATCAGCGTCGTTAGCGAACCTCAAACTGAGTTACATTATGATTGTGTTGAGCATGCTTGAGTGATATTCCTAAGGGCTTTTCAGCGTCTTCTTATCATCACCAAGCTTGTACTCTGAGCTCACGACAATTCACGTTCATGGGTTTGAGAGATGAGACGGAATGGACGAGAAGGAAGATGCTGCAAACTGCATGTCCTCTCCTAGAAGCGATCAACGATGAAAGAATCGTGTACGGCACATTATGACGAATGATGTAGTGGCTCAATGTTCTTGCTGTGTCATCCAGGGTCACTCGCATATGCCCCCTCGGAGGCTCATAGAGCTCTCACCTCCACCGTGTGGTGGATTCCTTCCAGTCATCCCTTGCATAACGATCCTCGTTGGACATAAATGATGTACGAATGCCAGCTCTTTCATTCCCTCGTCCTAGTATTTGGTTTTTTTTTCCTAGCGCTAGCCATCATGGACATCAATTTTCCCATGTTTTCTATCAATCATTTTCCACAGGTTCTATCTAAAAGTGAGGACATATAGACCCGGCTGCCGATCTAAATTACCTGGCAGTCGAAAGTTTTTGCCTCTCGGGTCAATTTCAATCTCTCATCCTGTTGTGCTATTGGAATCCCTGTTTCATCTTCGTGCAAAATAATATAATAGTCGCCTCAAGTTGGGCTTCCTGCGTGCCTGACACAAGCTATAGAATATGGGCTAGCACTTTTGGCCCCTATCCCGGGAATCACAGAAAATATCCAAAATTAGTTACTTGAGAAACAATTTTGAAATTGGAAGGAATGTCCATTCCTTCAGAAGGTGCCAGCCGCGACACTCTTTATTAACAACATCATTAATTCTCCTAATCTAAAGGGGAAAATTCACAAGCTTGTGCTTTTCTTCTACCGATTATGAAGATTGCCATTGTGTCCAAGCTGTGCATAATTTCAACCATGATAATTTAATGATTTGCTCTGCTCTCAGTCCTTGAGTGAAACGTGAGCTTTTGCATGTCACTTACGCATTTTTCTCATTTTATCCTTGATATAAAAACCAAAGGGGGCAAGCAAGATGAAGTTATTTATTTTAAGCGTCCAGAGAAAATCCTAGCTCACGTTCACGATTCATGAAGAGGTTCTGTTTAAAAGAATCTTTGGATCGATAAATTCCTTCAAAGAATTCATAAAGAAAGTCATTCACCGTTATCCTTGCACATTCTAACACAATATCAGGTTCCATTCGACCAGTCTCTTCAAAAGCGTGCATGTCTTTCGCTGTAATTTGAGAGTTTGCTTCGTGAGAAAGCAGTTATGGCTTTAATTGTACTTGTATATGGCTAATGTCCTTCCCTCGCTGCAACCTAAGTGACTACTTGCCAACTGCAGATTTGCCCAAGTTACCCTGTTTTTGCAAAAAGTGGCGGCTTCTATCAACAGACTAGTATAATGATTATACGGTATTAGATCGTAAAAGTTGTAGCCTAGGTGTGTATCATGGTTGTGCAAAATAAAAATCTCCTAGTACGGCCGCGCCACTTTGTATAAATAAATGTTCTGGCTCGCATTTCAATAGTGAAAGGCTGAGATTTTAGCGCACCATCTTTGAATCTTAATGCTCGCCATCAATAATTGGAAAGATGCGAAGAGTGAAGGTTCGACCGCCTGTGTCTTCTTTAAAATAAATGATGATCCTTTTGACACCTCTGACAGATTGTCACTTGTCAGAGAAATCTTCATACACGAGTGCCTCGATTGAGGAGGACAACCTGAGTTAAATCTGCATCGATTTTTCCCTCAGGTATGTATTACAAAATCATTTTAGCCGCTGGTCGAAGACAAGCACTAAATTCGCCAACCACACGAAACCATTCCGAGCAATGCGATAACATGTCCTACAAGTTCAATCCTAGCACCCGTGCATTGATATGCAAAGTCTCTTGCTGATCCAACTGCTTATTTTTTAGCCTAATCTGACCTATAACAGTCTATGAACTAGCTGAGCAAAAAAAACTAACATTTCATGAAGCATATTGGATTCACAAGAATCATTTTATCAAAAATCCCACAAAAGACTTGAAATGAAGGGGCCCTACGCTCAGAAAAATATTCTTCAATGCATGCCCACAAAACTGCTCGGAATGCAGTCATGAAACCATCATTCATAGGCAGTGTCATTGGTAGAGTCCTGGGTTGGTAGAAGTCGGAGGTGAGATGAGTTATGGCTTAAGTTTGAAGGATTTCAAAGCTTCCAGATTTAGAGCTCGTAGTCATGTTCATTTTTTTTGAGACTGGATCGTTGAAGCTGGGGAAACGGAGGGTCTGGCGCGTGTTATCTCCAGCGAGTGGTGCGCTGTGGGGCAATGATGTTTGTTTGCTGGTATGATGGAAATGTAATTTTTCTTCGGAACACAGGTAGATCACGACAAGACCCTCAGATGGATGATCCGTTCAAAAGTCCGTGACTGTGATAACAGATAGTGTCCAAGTGCTCAGTGTGGGCGGATTCATTTCCTCAAGCTTCTGTCATGATCTGATTCACGGATGGCAGGGATTAATCGTATCGGATCGATCTTCTCCTTCAGCTTCCTATATAACTTGAAACCTTTTCCAGCTTCTTTCAAACTTGAGCCACCCCACCCAGTCTAACCTCCCAACTGAATTTACACATCAGATTCATCAGTGAGTAGCGCAACTTAATACTTTTTTTAATCAATTGTTTTTTAAATCCATATCGCAACCTCTCAAGAACACTACATCATCTTCACTACCGTCGTACACTGATCATCGGCAGGTCAGAAATTATCTTTTGAAATGTTCACTTTTCTCATCTGGTAGCACACATTCAAGCTGTCATAAGCTACCCGTCTTGCTTCGATGTGAGAGAGATCTCCGTACGTCACCTTCATTTGGATCTGCTTTCTCCGCCCTCCGCGAGCCAAAGTTCCATCAGTATTTCTGAAATCATTTTTCATTAATCAACCTGTACGTCCATTCGGCACACATTTGTCTCCTCCTTCAACCGATTCTGTTTTATTGGGCAAAGATGGATAGATTGGTTCATTGTCGAAAGGCAGGGGCTACGCTCGCTAAGGCTCAGTTCAGTCCCAGTCAAGACAAAATCATAATGTACGATAGCTACATAGATCAAGAACACAAGCCGTTGGATATTGTGTTATATTTTGAATATTTGTCATTTGCTTGGGAATTAGCTCTTGAATCAGTGAATATTAAACAGTGGCAGATAAGCACGTTGTTACTCATCCCAAAATCGTACACTTTCACATGGAAAATATCCTCCATTATTATTGCCATAACGCAAAGGGATGCCTCTCCAAAGCAGTCTATTCAAAATCTACGATGAACACAGCAATAAAGGGAAACAACAGCAAAAGTGAATCAAGTATGCTATTTTGAGCGAAAGCTCTACCATTTTTTTGTCTTCATCGCACTAATGAAACTAATTGATTGGGGTGATTAAATCTAATGATGAAAAAGAACGTGAAAGGCGGTAAGAAACTGCCTGAAGGCGATTTAATTCACTTGAATTATAAACCCAATCACCATTCAATGAGCTTAGAAAATACTCCTCCTACTCATACCTAGGCTTAATCAAGCATCTTACTCCTTGGAAGAAAAAGCAAGGGTGATTATTCACTTACAATACCCTCTCATCTCCAGTATACTATTGGAGAAATACGCCTAAAGTCACATTCTAATCGGAACTGGATCTGTATCTTTGTCTTTCTTTCAGTGAGTGCTTTGATGTACTAGAAAGGCCGACGTTCAAAGCTTTCATTCTCAAAACTGAACTTGCCATTAGGATGGACAGAGAACATGAAGCTTGATGTAATTCTGCTAACTTCTAGCTGGGACAAAGTAACATATCAGCATTCACTATATGGTAACTCAGCGTTTCTATAAACTAAAAATATGATTTTTTTCGTTGTATTGCATTTTATTTTATACTGACATGTCTTTTACCGATGACGCCTACACACTTTTAGTACCGTACCGTACCAACCGACTAATGCCCTGTTTATCTTAACACTTTTGGCACTGCAGTGGACTCAAAAAGGTTTACTTCGGTAACCGACTGAAAGAGCGCCTTAAAATTACTTCCACTTGAATTTTTTTACTCTTTCGGGAAATCATGTGAGGCGATGAAAAGGGAAGGGGTGACTGAATATCAATCACCCACTTTACAAACAAGGGTGCACAAGAAGTTTAACAAAGCGAAAGTAGTCGGTAGTAAAAGTCATGCGGGAAGATTTACAAGTTTCGAAACCTCGTAGATTATTTCCGACCGAATCTCACCTGTAAGTTACAACACTGAACGTTATCTTCTATGAGCCCCGTCTGACCAAGTTCTTATACACCCGAAGAAAGAAGGGATACGACAAGGTGAGTGTGAACTAGCTGTTTGAAGATATTACCTTCCAGATTCAGCGTAGCACCATACATAGCAATTGTGACTGCAACAGGAAAAGCTACAGCAATTCCATCACTTTTTAGAGAGCAGCTTACACGAGCAATAAAAGTTTTATGTGCGTTTTCTTTGCAGATAGCTTCCAGTCCTTCACCAACTTCATGGGGGCAGTAGTTTGCGTAGGGAGGCGTTCCTTTAAATCCATGCATACTCTGTGTGTCTTCATCCAGTTAATAAACTATCCAATAAAGTACTAAAAGTCTAGTTAGCGATGCAATCCCGGGGAGAAAGCGAAAGGTGTGGATTGAATAACGCTGTTCATACATTCTCTCCGAGCTACCAAGCTGATCAAAAGCCGCGGGGTTATGGCTGGAAAAAGCCAGTTTTGAAAAAGATACGAACTAGAGACCATGGCATGGGATAGCTTCAAGCCGTGTCCCGGGTGCTAAAAGATCCACGAGGAGCTCAAACCACCCTCAGCTTGAGGTGCTAAATCAGTCAAATAAGTTTCATGAATCTGTCAAAATTCTCTAGCTGTCTTAGCCCGACGCTGCTGAAATGCAACACAAGATGTTGGCTTAGAGCATTGGACATAAAATCTACGTTTAAACATCATCTTTGTTGGGATCAACCTCCGCTCCTCCCTCAAACCAACCCCACTTTCATCCGCATCAGATCCCACAGCACGACTGCACACGGAGGAGCCTTGATTCATTTGTGAGATTCGGAAGGAAACCAGTTTTCATCACCTGTCCAACAGCTTAAGTTTTGGTCTAAATGCCTATTTCCCTGTCAGCGAGCATGAGAGCCTTGCAGTTTCTCACAAATTATTTTTTACCTGCCTTAAGAAACGCTCCTGTATGTAATTTTCGTAATGATGCAAAGACTTTCTTTCTTATAGGCTCGTGCTTGCACCCGCAAGTACAACCACGCTTACATTACGTAACTATGACTATGATACGTATACGTCTCATAGAAACTTGATGACTGAAGAATAACAAAACTTTCTAAAAATTGGCAACGATATGAAGGATCATCTTTTTCACTGATGTTGATTTAAGATGTATCGGGATTGTCATTCGATTTTTAAACCTTAATGGACTGATACAGGCTACCAACCAATCTGGTTAGGCACTCAACTGTTTTATAACAAAGTTGAATGGTATCAAATTAGTTTGATAACTTAAAGCCCTCTCTTCTGTACTGCCTTTTCAATGATAGTCTACAAAAACGTTCAACAGGAAGCAGTGGACTGTCACATTTACTTTCTGGAACGAAGACAACGTCATCTACTGTCCGATTACACAATGAATAATACTTACAACCTTTTGTAATAATTAGGCCAAAGCGCGGGTCAATTTAAACTTCGCCAACTTGGCGCAAATGCAAAAAATAAATCAGCGAACTTGACAGTTAGGGCTAACTGTGCAAAATCTCTCGTTTACAGGAGTGTGTTGCTGCGTACGTGTAAATGTGCCCCTTAATTAACTTTTCTAACAAATAACTTTTTAGTATTTTTTGTTCAAAATAATTAATTGTATTGAAATTCTTGATTTGGCGATGCTAAATTTTTTAGAATTAACATTGAATAGTTAAACTTTTTGACGATCAGATCTCGAGTTTTGTGTAAATATGCACGCTGAACAGCTGATGCTTGAACAAGAGTTATATACTTCGTTATTACTTGACTAACAGTTGTTTAATGTCGCGCAGTGTAGCACTCGATGTTTACATTTAAAGTATGTGCTGACCAAGGGGAAGTGATGGGGGAAAAGTGACAGGTAAACGTTGCAAGATGCGAGTTATACTTCGTGGGGCTGTAAGTGCCAATTCAAAAAGTTATATTACGCTAATATCATATAAACTTTCGTGCTCTTATTATATAAAGGAGTGCACACTTTTACTTTCTAATGGTACCCTAGTAAAACAAGGCTTCG
>VRMD01001408.1:0-17190 GCA_009872375.1 Sminthurides bifidus
GTTTCTTCTCGGGTACACAGCTTCCAACGTCTTATCAATAGAACCTTCATACGAGCCATGAAACCATGACTAAGAGGATGAACCATGGTTGCACAACCGGTGCATTTGCAAGTCACCACGAGAAACAGGCTTGGAAACAAATTGCCATTAGATGGTAACCATCCACAGAATCTGAACCAGAACTAAACTTCACAGCAAGACTAGTGTTACGTAAAATTACCAATATTGCGCAAATCCACGAGCTTCTCCAGCCAGTCTCACGTATCACCGGAAACCAGAACTAAATTCACTTAAACAGGTGTGACAGCCGAATTTGAGTGAAACACCAATCCTATCACTGGTATTACTAGACACTTGCTATGCATAAGAAGTACTTTGGCCTGCTTGTCAAGAATTGTCTGCAACTGATTCTCTTGAGAACTTTTTCCAAAATGTTCCCATGCACACGCCGAGAGCTAAAGCCAATGGCTTTCTCGGCAATGTCCTACAGCGATCATTAACAAGTGCAAGCTGTGATCTTTTTTACAGACCTTTTTACTCCGTTCATACAAACAATCTAATTCCAGTTCCACCAGGAAATGCAGGAAGGGATACATCCTCCAAACAACATATGTCCGCCGGTCTCCCACGCTAGAAGCCATCCAAGCAGACCGAATACAAACAATCTAATTCCAGTTCCACCAGGAAATGCAGGAAGGGATACATCCTCCAAACAACATATGTCCGCCGGTCTCCCACGCTAGAAGCCATCCAAGCAGGCCGACCGTGCATTTATTTACATCCTTTTTTACGCACGTAAAACAATACATCACTATTAATCTCATTTGAGTCTGTGCTTACAGCACTAGCCATCTTTCTGACGATGATGACATATAAAATTCTCTATAGATAAAGCCATTGAAATGAGAGTCCTGCTCTCGTTGTCCAATAACCCACCCTGTTCCCATGATAAAAACTGGGAAGGGAAGCAGAACAGGGTAAAACGCACTTGTACGTAACCCAAGAACGAAATACAGCTTTTACACTTGTAAAAATAACACGAGAACTCACATGGTTCCCCTCTCTCACCTGACGATTCATTTTCCGTCCTTTCATTACCACCTTTCCTCCAGGTGAACTCATTTCAGCCTTGGAAACTCTCCTATTACCTGCCTCTCCTCTGCCTCCCGTCCTCTCAGGCGGCCTGATAAACATGTGCTCCACTAAACTCATGAGCTTTTGTGGCTTTACTCACTCGCTTGAGTAGACACTTGAGCATTCCTTACAGCCTCATTCGAGGCTTAAAAAGCCACGACCGATAATCTCAATACCTGACCAGGATTGACCAGCAATTCCCCAGGTTCAACTTTATCTTGGCCCTAACAACCGCAAGGTTACGCATTAGGTTAAAGGTTCTCATCGCTTAACTTGGTCGATAATTACCCTTGAACCTCTGCACAATCAGATTAACTAAGCCAGCTTTTAGTGAAAGGAGCAAAAGGAACGTTGGAATTCCTAGAAATGAGAGAACATGGTGAGAATGAGTCTTCTTTCTTGCTCAAAAACGTTAAATACCGTTCGTGCAACAACGGTTTACATGCACCGTGGCAATGCGCGTCATTGTGAACTAAACAACGCTGCACAGATGATGATATCAGTAATACAACTTGGCTAATTGCGAATAGCGATGGAAAAATTCTGCGATAGGGCAGAAAATCTCAGCTGGCTCTCAGCAGGTTTTCGTCATTAGCCGCAGGTGAAACCCCAAGTTCACAAGGTTAATTCTATGTATTAACACAGCCAGATTAATGCATTCCCGTACCTAAACTGTGCCAGTAACTGTTCAGGCAAGAACAGCAATGTGGTTATGTTAAGCTCATGGGATTTAAAAAGCAAGACCGCGTGCCAATTATTGGCGAGTCACCAAACACGTTCCTTTGTTATGCCACACTGAGATGCCATGAATCTTCTCGGGCTCTCAGGGCTTTCAACACAATCAGAATGCTGGTCAGGAGATTAATCAGTAACGGAACATGGATTTGCTACCGGGACAATAAAGTGATAAAATGCTCATTCATTCAAGGCAGAATGAGCATGTCAACAAGGATGTGACCAACGTACTCGTTTCCCAATGGGCTATTTCAATCAAGTAACGGCAAATCTTCATCAAAAGTTACAGACAGCATGATTGAGTTTCGGCACTTAATGAGTGACTGAGCCGTAAGAACGGTACACCCTCTATTGTACATCCTGCTTTTATGCATTTCGTAGAAACGTATGCAGCTGAGGGAATTTTGCATTCCTCCAATCTATGTATGCTACGTTTTCATCATTGAAACTCGGAACGTCAGGGCCTAAAGGAGCTCACAGGAAGTGACTGCAGCTCCCTCACGACAAAACTAGCTTGTACGGTAATGGATGTCCTCTTCAAAGCAGATTACTTGACAGAATGCAATGACCTCTAAAGAGCAAAGCTCATTAATAGAAGCAAATTCAATTCATCTCCTTCCGTTCCACTCACAGGTAACAAAAAGGCTGGATCATCTCTAATTATCCTTCCAGACTGAAATACGTAGATGGAATTACGGGAAGCAGTCATGAACTCTGTCCACAGCCCAAAGCCCACGTCCAACAATGACTGTTCCGCCTTCAGAGTCGAGCCAAGCGTGCCACCCCACATTGACTGATGACATGCACAGTGGTTGAACTCAACGGAAAAATTGCGATGAGCCGAACATATTAATGTCCTGATTCTATCATTATCATGCCACTCATTTCCGGTAGTGGCCAAGAGGCAAGGAACTAAGGAAGCTAAATGTTCTACATTACCGGTTACATGCTATGAGGCACGATACATTCATCTTCACTTTTACTACTACTTCCTCTCAATCCTTTCCTCGCTACATCTCATCCGAGTACCTTATGCCAGTCACCAGCTGCAAGCTCATGAAAGAATGCCTTTCAATGAAGGAAATCACATATCGGAACATGAGAGAACACGTGAGCGACATTATGGCAAACTGAGAAAAGATGTTTGCCAATGCACTCTGCAATCAAAAAAACCCATTTAACGCCACCATGTGCTTGGGTTTAATAACCGCAAAGCAAGTTACACATCCCACATGCAACCAAAATGACCAGCTCTCATAAGCTCGAGCAGTTTGCTTGCCTGCCTCAAATTTAATTTAAAAGTCTCCCCCCCTCATTCCATCCGTGCGATTTTATTGCAAATGCTAATCAAACAGAAATTCTCTTCGCAAATCATCCGTCGTGAGAGAGCATCATCAGGAACGGAAACCTTTTGCCGGAGGCTCCTTTGCCGGGTTCGTCTTACACGGACTGAAAGTGTTCTGAATTCGTTTGGGAAAAAATTTGAAACCGCAATTACTGCCGGACTCTCTCTTTGCTTTAAAGACGTGGGCAAAAACATGAAAATCATATCCGCTGACGGAGCAAAAAAAATTATCATTCTCATTTTTAACAAACTCTCTTTCTGCGGTTGGCAGAAAGGTTGATTACAGAAAATAACAGAATCTGGATTCACAGAAGGCTCTTCAGCACTTTGCTTTTTTGGTGGCAGTGAAAAGGATACGAATGTGCGAAACAATACGCGGACAAACTCACAGACACAAATAAACGGGAGATTGCCCTCTTTATGTGTCCCTCACGTAAAGCTGTCATGCGAATCTATTGTGGACCACGTTTGCTTGGCAGACCGCTACCCTCACTTTCTATAATCTCTGTTGGTGATCTCGTCGCGAAAGCTTCATCACGGGCAAACTCAACAAGGACCAGGGCTGTACCTCTATGACTTGATGGGTCTAAAAAAATTCATTGCTTCAAGAACAAAAGACAGATGATGTTCATATGGCACATTCTCAGCAGCATCAGCAGGCATAACCCATGACAGATAAGTTCATCCCTTTTTGCTCTTGTTACATGAACCCAGGATTTATCTATGTTAGCTTCGCCTTGAAACACATCTCGCATCGTGTTCATGAATAATATCATTTTCATCTCATCCTTGCCCCGAGCATCAGACTACATCTTCTGCAACATATCAAATGCAAAAACTCATTGGCAGCTGTGAAATATCAAAAACTGCTGCAATTCAGCTCACAGCAGAGAGCATTCAACGCAGTTTGTGTCATGGCAAATATCCCTTTGAATAAACAAGCTTGCCCAAATTAGCTATTGCGATAACAAACATGCTGAATGAACGCATATTCCTCTCCTTGCACTAAATGCACAACTCAAATAAAGTAAAAATATACAAGTCGGTAATTAGAGAAACCTCCGAACAGCTGCAACCAGGCGGAAAATCCTCAGAAAAACCTCTAAGTTGTAGGGCTACTTCTTTAAGCAAAACTAGTTTTGTAGTCATGCCATGCCCTCATCCTAACCTTCCAGCGATACTTAATCACGTACCAACAAACTTCATTACGAAACAGTTACAAAGGCAACTAAACGGTCACTTCCTCTAATACAGTGAATGAGCGATGAGCACATGTTGAGCTTTGATACGACAGTAAGTAGTTGAATAAGATAATGAGATCTGAATATTCGAATGCGTAGTGAGGAAAATTATTTATGTTTTCCGAGGACCCTCTTTCCAGCACCTGAAATACTCTCTTTTATTGACAGACATATTCTCTGACCGAAAATATCAAATCTCAGGTACACAGTCGTAACCGTTAAGCCGTGAGAGCGCTCAAGCAACGCAGACGTTAGCTGATTCACATCAAGTTACCGGTGGAAGTCATGCAAATCCAGTAAAGTAACTGCAAATGGTGAAAACTAGCCGAGACGAGAGAGACGAGATATAATTAACGGGAAAAGGTAGTCTCATTCACAATTCAGNTAATTAACGGGAAAAGGTAGTCTCATTCACAATTCAGAATGCCGCCTACCGTGGAGCTTTTGTGATTACTGTGTTGGTTATGGTAAGTTGTATTGACGTTTAAGATCACGAAGTAAGAAAAAAAATAATAACAAACAGACTGACCTGTATTTACTTCTCTCTCTCGAGATTCGACTTTTCCGTACTTCTATACCCTTCTAAGAAAGATAAGCCAAACTGCAGCTGTCTACCGTTCATTTACTGGGACACACAACAGACCACAGCTTCGCTCATCAGCGACTACCATCATCATTTGCTCACATTCATTATCATCATTATCTGATTGCTGAACGGGGGGAGTCAAACAAGAGTGAATGCTCTCTGCGGCTCCTAGTCTTGGAAGAATTTATATCTGCGCAGATCGAAGGAAACATTGGTCTTAAATTTGTTCTACAAGACAGTATAACTTCAAAAATTGAGATCAAATCACTCGAGACAACTTCAGTACTTGTTAATACATGATCATCGATTTGAATTCCGGCGCAAATTAGCATGATTAAAGATCCAAAAGTACGAAATTGCTTGGAATTGGCGCCTGCTTAGTCTAAACAAACTAGCAGAAAGTGGCCACCATCGTCTTCATTGCACTCATTTGTCGGAAAAGCTCAAATGCAAGAATTTCTATTGATGGGTTCCAAATCAAAAACTTGCGATTTTCAATAAAACTTTCGCAAATCAATACTTTCCTTATTTGTTCCTAATTGTGCATTAAGTACGGTTATCATTAACCTCCTTTAAGAAACAGGAACTGCAGCAGCCTCCCAGTGACAGATAAGGACTTTGATAGTAGCAAATCTGGTTGCAAAGCAATCCAGAAGAAGTTCAACTAAAAAAAGTGCCAAGCTCATCAACGGAGAAAGATTTTACTCGTTCAATCTTTAAAATACAACCTAACAATGGAAAATTAACCTGAAATGAAGAGCAAACACTAGCCAAGGAAAGAATTCGGGCATGTACTACATGAAAGCGAAACATGTTGACATTCTACTCAAAGGAAAGTTTATGCAAAACAAGTTTGACTAAATTATTAATGGTATTTTTCGCAAGGATTTGCGTAACAGGAATGCTCTGCAGTTGCGAATCAGCAGAACATACCATATCGGGCTACAATACAGGCACTGGTGCTTATTCTTGCCAACAGGCTCTTACAAACGTGCCCATTAAATAATTGCGCAATTTTCTCGCGCCTGATTTCACAGCTCCCCTGTCGCCAAAAACAAAACTTTTACGCCGTCTTCTGTCACTACAAAAAAGGAATGATTTCAGAGAGCATACGCGGTTTTTGCACAATAGTGAATATTTGATCATGTTGACCTTCCTGAGAAACCAAGCCAATGACAGTGTTCACGGCATCGATGCGGTTGCATTTTTTTGCAGTGATGAGGTGCCCTGGTTGCTCCTTGAATCATGCAGTTAACTCAAACGTTGTAACTTTTCACGGATGGATGGGTTTCGCAGAGTATGGGGAAGCTGCAGAAGACAAAACCCCTGAGAGAATTGAGAGTCGGAGCGGCATTATAAATAAATTCCTTTGATAACCTCCTGCTCCTGCCTCTTGATTATTCTCAGTGAATAGTTTGAAATTGCAAGGAACTTCGCTGTGGACATCTCAAGTCCTTTACAACAGCATTAAAGACTATGTAACTCCTTGCTCGAAGTTCGGATTGCCTACTTTTTAATCGACCGCGTCCTAGTTTTACTTGCAGTGCAATTAGGCAAGTGACACGACAATAATAGGCACGAAGATCACGCATCATCGCTACACGACAATGCACAAGAATAGCTACTCAACAAAAGCCACTAATTAAACAACACGAAGGCCCGGCGACGAACCTTCTTCCCTCCTAATGGTCCTTACCAGCTTCTTTATTGAGCAACAAAGACTTGTAAGGAGGAGGGCAGCGTCACAAACCACGACCTCCGGGTTTCCTAATTATAAATTACTGCAGCTGCTCTAATTTGACCGTCCTTTCCTTGTTTCGAATGAAAGAAGAGTGAACAGCAACGGTGAGGCCTTCACCAAACAACAGACTTTAGTTAAGCTGCACTTACTTTACGTGGCAATCAGCAATTAGTATCTCAGCTTGGTGCACTAGCTTGGATTAATGCAGCTTTTATTTTCTGCATCAATTGATGCACGATTTGCATGGAATCATCAGAAAAGTTATGACACTTCTTAACACTGGTGTCAGAGGCAAGAATCCAGGCAAAGATCTTATCGAACGGATGCAACACCAGTTGAAGCAACATGTGAAGTGAAAGCAGAGTGACACTGATTATCCAATTCAACGCATAAATTCTTCTCCCATGTAACGCTGTCAAATTGCATTACGCTGCACCCTGCACGAGTTAAATTGCCTCACTTAACTGTGCAATCTTGAGGCTTTTAAAAAGCTCAGAAGCTGAGATGTGAGTCTGAGAAAATGGCTATGAGTTTTCAAAATGAAAAAACGAAATGTCTAACTGAAGTAATGGCTTAAAACTTTTTCCTTTCATAAGACCGTTGCTTAGTTGCACCGTAGGCGTCCATCAAGCTAAATACACGACAAGTTCGCAAATGATTAGATTGAGCAAGTCTATTAGCGTCATTCCACATGAGGAGGGAATTCTCGGTGAAGCAACTGCAGCCGACAGTTACAGTTGTCACTTGCCTGTCATCTGGCTACATTGAAAAGCATGTAACTTGACACTCCAGGAAGCGTTACCTGGAACCAAATGTTAGAAACATCCATCATGACGACAACAGTAAGGTCCACATCAAGCTAAACTTGCTTTTCTGGCTGCTGATACCAATACTCTTGATGGCTATCATATTCAAATTCACTAGCTTCTGTTTTACAGTACAGTATAGTATTTCTGGAGAACAACATCAATCAACAATGTTATAATGCAAGTTTTCATAAACATTTTGCTTTTGTCTGCTTGCACTTACAGATTCCTGAACCTAACCTGACCAGAGCAGTCGTTATGGTAATCATATCTTAGCAAAATGAGCATCGACATGTATGGAATTGAGCCTTTTACACACCACATTGTTGGAAGAAGAATATCACTCCCTCGTTTACATGATAACCACCAGCCATTGAGCCATTTTGCCTACACAATTGGAGCCATAAATGGAAAATACGGAATTTGCAAACTGGAAGCTCACACCACCTTAATAACCTTTGTTTGCACGTGTACACCGTCCGAGGTTTCTTTACTTGAAAGCCTTGACGAGAACTGATCTGGTAAGATCAGTCCGCTTGAAGAGCATTGCCTGGCATGATCGATTGTAAGTCTAAATGATCTACCACATCAGAATTAGATCCTACAACATTATGCTAAAAACTGACCAGTCTAGTTGCCCACCTCTACCGTTGGCATTGGTCGTGCATAAACGTCATCAATCATTCTAACTTCATGTGCGTCATTTGCTGTTTTAACAGGTAATGACTACTTGAAGCAGCTTGTAAAACAACACAGGCTGACTGAAACTTCTCCATTTAGCTTTCTCAATCTGGGTTTCACAACAAAGCTAGTGCAAATCTCGCAATGACTGAGGATGCTTCAAAATTTTGCCATTTGTCACAACTTTTACCTAAAAATCATAAGTTTGTCAACCACGCAAATTAGCATCCATTTACCGCAAAAAAACGCGTAGGCATACAATTTCGCAAATGACAACTTTTTCCCACCAATACAAGAAAATTAACAACGTTGAAAATTGGTGCAATTTTCAAGCAGGTAGCTCAATGTGATGAAAGCCTGCACGAAATCAAAAACAAGAAGTAAAATCAAATACATCTACTCGCCCGTAGCAAATTAAGATGACAAGTAAAATCTGAAGAGAAATTGTAACAAAACAGTTGTTTTTTCATTCCACAAACTGAGCATTCCTCCCAAATGAAGCTACTCAACCAGCATCGCAATACCGACAAACAACAAATTCACGATTTGTCTTCAAGGGAACTACAGCGAAACGAGCCAGTACATTAACTTTCCTTCTCTCCTAAGTATCCACGACCACAAATCATGCCTTGAAGACAAATATCAAATCTAAATCCTGATAAAAGCTTGAAAGTATCCACGACCACAAATTATGCCTTGAAGACAAATATCAAATCTAAATCCTGATAAAAGCTTGTTGATCTGAAATGAATCGTAAAATGCTGCTGAACACTTACGAAGGTCTGCTTGACAAGCAGCATTTAACGATATCATTTCTGCTTTCTACCGCCAGAGACGACAAAACAATATATCACACATGTGACTTTAGTTAGGGGGGTAGCGTTTCACATCTTCTTGCGCTTAGAAAAGCCAGTAATCAACCTTACACACTTGATGCTTTTCAGCAAAGTGTCTCTCGCTTAAACTAAACAAATCTGCGAGCAGATGCAGTAATACAAAGGGATGGAGAGGAAATTAAGTCTGCCTTGGCCGACTTTTTCAAAAGCATCAGTCACCCTTTCTAGCAATAGAAATCGGATGTAAACAAACTTGGTAACTTTCAGTCAAGCGTAGCATACAGCTCTTAATCAAAGCTTAATCCAATCCGATCTCAGGTCAAATTTTAAGCTCTTCATCCTTTGTGAAGGATGTCCACTGCTAATTACTACCCTAGATGATAATTTGCCAATGTAATCCAGGATTAACTTGTTCAACAATAACTGTACAGTCCCAATGGTTTCATTTAATCGACAAAATTTTCCTTTCAAGTTCCTGGCCTAGCATACAAGGAGCTGGATATTCGTATGCACGGCCTCGACAGTTGACAAGAGTAACCAGTAAAAAACATTGCTAATTCTACTTCATACAGTTTTAACGACCAAGCTGAAGCTCAAATTAGCATTTATAAGCGTGCTTGATATCGGTGGCAATTGTTAATTGCTCATGCAAGTAAAAACACAGCTACCGCATTCTCCCCAAACTGGTGATGTAACCGAAGGCAACATTTTCATGTTGTGTTGTGATCGCCACGCCATTTCCAACTACAACCGTTACGTTTGAATGTTAACATTCAACACAAATTTTAACTGCATAAGACCTGAGAGCACCAGAGCGTGATGAACATCCACAACTGTACTGCTTGCACAAGTTTGCATGAACCGATTCGAACCAACGATACTGTTGTAACAAACGAACCTGACATGGCATCTAGCGATCGTTACATGCCCATGACATCTACTATTAAACCGAAGATAATGCGCGAACGGGAGCAAGCCAAGCCAACCCAGTGCTAATTTCAGTCAACGACAGCATACCGATGCAATGAACCAGCTGCTACTACAGATTGCGAAGGCCATTGTAGGTTATTTGCGACTAAATGAGTGCAAGTGTCTACTCTACTTATGCTAGTTGAGGAAGTCCGCTTGGTAAAATGTGCCACGTATCCTGCATCTGTCAAGCCAAAACGTGAGCCATCTATGTACAAAGATGCGACACACAGACAACGACAACGGCTCTAACTTTACGATTCGTATTTTGAACCTTGAATCGTCTTTTCTGAACGAGCTTCATTGAACTAATTTGTCTACGCTTAGACCAAAATCAAACAAACATGACTTAACATCTTCCAGCGTTTATAGTTCACGTTTAGGCGAATGGACATTCTATGCCCACGCATAGAACACCGGACTTCTAAAACAAAAATTGTATCAAAGAACACGAACTTTTAGAAAAGTTTATAAAAATGGCTACCCTTACAAATTACATCAACAGATAAAATAGGCGGGCAAGTCCGGAACTAATCCAAAGTTCCACTCCGTCGCTTTGTCTGCCATGCAATTTCCGTGGTGCAATTAGCTTGAATACACAAAAACGGTCGGAGGCGTGGACTTCCTTGCATTATTTCTTCAGAAGTCTCAGGCTCGCTTCGAGTACTTTTAGTCTTAAGATTAATGACATTATGTGTAACGCATGTCGCTTCGTCAAGTATGACGCTTACTGCCCTTTTCGCAAGTCAATGTCGTAGGATTCATGGGACACTAAAATACTCCACCCCATAATTACAGCAATGTTACAGTTAATGGACATATTCATGTGATAACAGTCAATGCGCAATAGAGGCATTGACGCTAAAAAACCAATCTACCTGACGTGTACGAATATGCTGGATCAAGACTCCGATTCTATTAAATGGTGTAAGTCATTGGGTAGTACGCAGCATCGTCCAGGCGGCAGTTATGATCAACCTAGCATAGCATTCGACATGTTGCAAAATCTTATAAAACCTCAATATCGCCGTGTAAGAGTTAGCGGCTAACTAGCCAACTGCATGAAGCATCTGTAACTGTAGCATGGCTCCTTAGGGACTGCACGCTAATTTACAAAACGTGGAACATCCTACTGACTATTAACCACCGTGGGCTAAGGGAGGGCTAGCGGATGCCATAAACTTGTTAAAAAATTAATGCGCAAAATCACAGGCCATAGAATCATTTTCGTACACAAATACCTGGAGAGCAACAACAATAATGGAGCAGAACACACTTCTCCCAAACGACCGTAGCGCTATTTAATAATCTGTGACAATGCACAATAGCACGCTGCTAATGCGAATTCCCCACTTCAATTTGATTATTTCCACCTCATGTTAATTTCCTACCCAATTTCAATGATATTCAACGAACTTGCTCATGAATGCCTGTATGACTAATAAAAGAAAACAGTTACTTTAATGATCTCGTCAAACCATTCATGTACCACAGACCTTAACAACATTTAAGTTTTGTAATGTAGGCGACCCCACTAAGTTGCTAGCGACTGAAAAGTCAGGTTTTTTTTAGAATACCTTAGTTAGGTTACTAAAAAAGGATAAGTTGACGGCCAAGTAAAACAGATTCACGAAGTACTATAAGCTAATGCTTAATGAAACATTAGAGAAAAAAGTTCCACCGATCTTCTTGCCCATTCATTTAGCTGGAATCTGCCTCCAGACGGACACCCAGAGTTGTGCTGGGGTAGCGCAAAAACGCTTCTCTACAAAATAAACCGTTTTTAGATGGACTACGAAAAAAGATTTACCCACAAAGAGTCCACGGTGGCTCCTATAGCTTCTGAGTTTTTCTGCCGAGAACTCATTCAGATTGTATGTAAAGTTTGCAAAAACTTGTTTGTTTATAGGAGATCCCAAAAGTGCAAATCACCACAACTATTTGTTGTCAACTTCTTAATGAAACTTACTGCAAAATGCATGAGACATTTGTCACTTGAAAACCTGCAATGACTAAGCTGGTAAATGTGGAACTGTAACCCTATCAAACACCAATTACTTCAAGCTTATAATACACTTCCTTTTCTTTGAAATTGAACTCAATCGTAGCACCCGCCCACGTTAAGGAACAATGGCATAATTACTACAAACTAATAACTGAGGAACACTGCAGCTAAAAAGAACAAAAGGAGTCTTCAAAGCTCCAAAGACGAATTGATTCCATTCCATGATTTTGCGAAAACAGACTGCTTGTTATCAAGACACGATTTAAGAGCGACGACTCAAGAACCTCGAGCAAAATGTAAAACAAAGCCTGAAATAATTGACTTTATCAGCTACACATTCACATGCTTACGAAAAGCATGTTTTCCTAACAAACCACCACAAAACCTTAGTGCAAAACAGTGTTAAGAAACAGAGACAGACACCTTTCATCCAAGTACAGAGGGTACTTGAAAAGGAGGCGCAATAAGAGTAACATCGTTGATCGTTAAAAAGGCTCGTAAAGCCGCTTAATATACCCAGCTCTTATACACTACACAAAAGAAGGATAGATAAAAAGGGGAATCGTGATTCCCATCCATTCATGATAACTACAGTCACTGAAAGCACTAAAAATTAAGAGCTGAAGTTAACTCTAAAAACTAAAGCGAACCCCATCACAAAGGTAGGAGCACCTCATCACAGCTATATCGCTATATGCCACTATTTTTCGCAAACAGCTTAAAAACGTTTATGTGTGCGCTATAGCATAGTAAAGAAAATGAATACCTTCTTTAAGTTCCTTAAGGACTGCTGCGGGGTAGTAAACGATGAAATTATGACGCGGAAAACGGTGTTTATTAAACAATACCAACTGCCGAAGGTAGGGAACAGCAAAAGCAACAAGTGTTCAAGACTCGCAGAACTTACTGCAGACTTGGCTACACCGAATTAGGTGCCGTAGACTAACACTCACTAACCCGGCAAACAATGCCACTTGAATCGCTATTATTAATTCACTTGCAAAAGTAGAATGGCCGCTCAGGCCCTGAGCCTTGTAACAATAAAGATGGCTCCTTATCACCTGGATTATAAAGATAAAGGTGCTGAAGTGCGAAATTGGCACAGCATTCTATAATTCTACTTCGTGAAAAAGACTTGAAGAAGCTACACAAGTCACCCTAGGTCTCCATTCGTAGTGCCTATGCCAAGCCTATGCAATCATAGCATCGCCATTCATTACCTTTATCACTATCTTGTTTTCGAGCAGCTCAAAAGATCACATATTCATTTATAAATGTCCATGAGGACTAATGGATCGGAATCCAGGCCGAGATTATCCATACCAGTACAGCTGAGTCTAGAAATATTTTCATCCTCTAGTTTACTTTTACTTGCTCCATGTTTAATGCATTAAGTTGTTTGCTGAACTCACAGTCAGCACGCGAGTGGTAAGCACTTTATCTCAAGAGAAATATGATGAGCTGTGCGACAAACTATGCAGTATACACAGGAAAACAGCGTGAATTCACGCTACAGAATATTATTACATGCCTGACATTGAAACAAATAGGTTACAAGCCAAATCACTATCCATAATCAATTGACATGGTCTTTTATCTCGCCGTTCTGTTTCCTAGTATGGAATTACGCCTGGTACAATGACAATTCTTCCCTAGGAACTATCGCTTGAATCATGAACTTCCTGTCGCATCCTTGACGTAAGAATGACACTCAACTGATTGTTTGCGGGAGACTAAATGTGGATCGGTGCAAAAAGCCTTTCAGCATCAATACTAACACCTTCTGGAATGACACGAGATATGAGCCCAGGCTACGGTAACTCAAGCTTCAATCCAAAATGGTAACTCACAGAGCCGGATCTTTGGAGATTTATGATTGTAGCCAAATCGGCTGTTAACAGTCATACGGTAAAATGACAAATTGAAATTGAACAATGTCCTTAGCAATGATACCCTATGGACAGAAAGGTATACAATAACAATTGCCCAGATCATAAACATTTGTCTCGCGTCAGTGCCTCTTCATTCTCCTCCTTGTATCGTGGCTCGAGCGAGCGTGCCATTATTTCATAATCATCTCTTTTCATTGCCAAAGATTAGTTCTCAAGATCCCATTGTCGTCATGACACGCTTAGTACGCACCAATATATGCGCAAATCTCGACTTCAAACGCTTCGGCGATCACCAGGTCTTGTGTGTCAGCTATTGCACGTAAGTATGACATGCAAACGCAATTGTGATTTCAGAACTTTTCATTCAGCTCCCATTATCGTCAGCCTCACTCATCGACTTTATCAACGATTGCGACACTGTAGGCGCTATTTGAAAAGGGAATTTCCTCTGGACAAGCTTCAACGATTATGATTTCCTGAAACCGTAATACTGAGGCTGATGAACGAAATCTAAAACGCATCTGAGATTAAGCCAGCTGACGAACTGGGGCTCGAGAAACTTCCAAACAACTCCTTAGACTCTTTCTTGGACTCTTAGTGGTCCCTGCCGGAAATGTTTGATAAAAGATTGTCATGACACCTAACAGTGATGATACACGTAAGTCGGGCCACGAGAAGTTAAGGATACTACGGATGTACGAATAGGTTCCTCGGAAAAATAGCCGAATTCATTAAAACTTAATAGAAGTTCCTGCAGTAAGTTGATAAATCTCTTATGAACACTCACTTATAGGAACTAATCACAATCACGGCTACATGTCAACACAAGAGCTGACGTAATTACACCAGTAGCGACAAAATTATGATTATTACTTACCGCAATAATTCCGAGGAGCCCAATCTTTAAGCATTACCGCACCGGAGATGATTACAGTAGCAATTGCTTTATAAGTCACTATGCTCTTGCTCCTGTCAAAATTATAATTGCGAGATGATTTGATGTCTTAAGATCAGATGACAACATGTGGACTGATAAGTGACTTCCATTTCAGTCTACTGGTTTTACTTCATGAACTTGAAGGCATTTGAAATATCCGTCACTAGGCTCAAAACTGGTATACAAAATTGCTAATTTTCTCACTACGACATATAAATAAGTTCACAATAGTACTGTGGTGGATGCGGAAGTCGCCAAGTTTTCATGCTTATTAAAGCGGTTCCTGAAGCAAAATGTAGGGTAAACACAGACGCTGACTGGAAAAATATCTTTTAAAATTAACTAAGTTCAAGCTAAAATTAATTTTATATTGTTCTATAATTAAATATACTTTACTTCTACGTTATACGCAGTAAAGCCGGCCAGCATACACAGCACACCTGGAGAACCAGTGATTACTTTTTGCCGGCAATCTTCCATATGTATATCACACGAATGTAAATGATGCAACCAAACGGACTCTCTTCCTCCAGAGCAACAATGAATGCAGAAAAGTGGGGTTCGTTCGTACGGTTCACAGTTTTATGTATTCTCACATGCGCTAAGTGTTATGATCTGCATGCGACCACATAATCTTGCTCTCATTTTGCATGGAACGATGTAAAATTGCTGCTTGCCTTGATCTTGGAGACCTCAATCCATTTCAGATTGAAGCTGAATTGATTGTGATCAAAATGCTTGCAGAAATGAACCAGTGCTTTTATCAGCATGAAAGAGAGACTGGTGATTTTGATTCGATTATACCACTTTGATGACCTATCGTCAATTACAAATTTTTTGCAAAGTTTTATTCGCATGAAACTGAATTAATGAGATTCAAGTTTCAAAGTGCCGATGAGTGCCGAGTTTCAAAGATTTTTAGGAAGCGTTAAAACATTATGTTGCAGCTTATAGATAGCGAAATAGTGGTTGCTGGGGTCCTGCGTCTTAGATTTGTTTTGATATGCTTGAATAGCAAAGGCCGAACCCTGATACAAATTGCTTGAAATAAAGACTTTAATAAAATTGATAGAAATGCGGATTCGTACACGCTGACTAATCTGTTACTGAATTATAAATACTGGTTACAAAATCTTGAAAATTAGAAAAGGGCACTACTGTTTCGACAGCTACAGGTAATCAAGTTGATGTAGGAACTATGGGACACTACCGCGAATTAAGTCTAAGTAGGCGTGCTTCACCTTGCGAACCTATCCTTCACTTCTTTTTGGATTTCGACTTAATCAAAGTAAAATGTACGCGTTTTGCCGGTCTCAATTCAACGCCTAACGTTTCATTGTCCTTTGCCAGTACCTGCTCAAGTTCGTCAACCAGGTCCAAGGAATTCATGAGGTTGGAAAGACGTTCCCATGTGGATTCCGATCTGCGCGACAAAAGGAGGTTTTCTATCAATGACTTAATTAAATTCAAAAAAGACGAAATTATAAAACAGGTAGGTAATAATGCATATCTCAACTAACGTAGGGTAGTCTTTCCACTTCACAAGGTAAAGCAAGCCTCTCTTAGCATCAACTTTCTTGCCAAGCAACTTCTCCACATAATATTCCTTTTCCTCTTCGGAATCTTTGCTGCTTTTAGGGCTGGGTTCCTCATCAGAAACGGCATCGCTATCAGTATCTGGTGGTTCTTCTTTAACTTTTACTGCCTTGCTTCTTGTCATCCGGGAAGACGATCCAACGTCGCTATCATCTTCGTGACGACGCTCCGGCTTCTCATGGGGAACATCATCGTCTTCTTCTGGTGCTTTAACTTTAGCCTTTCCCTTGCTAGTTGTAGCCCGTTGTGGCTTTTCATCCTTGCTGTTGACATTTTCCCGAGATCTAGACTTGGAGCGACCGCGTGTATTTACAGTGGCTACTGTCGGCATGTTAGGAGCTTTGGTCCTGCAAGAGAAAATTACCTTGAATTATGTTCACAGCTATAAACTTGGAATCAGGCTAATCGTTTTGATTCGGATCTAGAGTTTAAGGGTACTTACTTTTACGTTTCCACCACGAAGCTAATTACAATTGCCTTGAGCTCAAACCGAATTTTTAACGTTCAAGTAAGTTAATTCAGGAAAAGCTGCTCACTGTGGACAATACTATTGAACTGACAAAGGTAACAATATGGAGCCTGGCGGGCAAATCTATCGTGTCCTTCAGCTTGAGCTAACTCCAATCCAGTTCTAGTACTAGAAGCTTATTGTGACAGTTATAAAAGTATATGCTACAATTTGTGGC
>VRMD01001409.1:0-17190 GCA_009872375.1 Sminthurides bifidus
TGTGCAGGTTGAAACCTCGGGAACCACAAACTACAGACGAATTACCAAACCTGTGCGTGTTCTGTCCGTGGAAACACTAAATAAATTTCCATTAGATGCATAGGCTAATTTGAAATCTCCTCCAGGATTTCACTGGAATGCAGCATTTTTCGAACCAGGAACGGAATGAAACGACACACCAAAGGGTTGTAAACTTGTGTCGCCGGGCTGAATGAGGAGCACGTGCCTTTTGTGCAGTAATACAGTACGTTCGCATGGGAGAAATGCAGGTCCTCAAAAGGAAAAGTGACAGAAATACAAGAGCCCGGAAGAGGAAACAAGTTACCCGCAGTCGCGGTAGCAGACACGCAGCTGGACATTTAATTTTAGCTTTAAAAATGTTACTAAAAGTTGGGAGAGGGGTCAATTGTCATAAAGAATGGAGCCAGGAGCTCTTGGTATGGAAAAGTCGCTAAAAATTTCCATTGGACACTACAAGTTCTTTGAATAGCGCCAGCTCATTCTCGCCCCCAGTTCACGGTATAATGGCAGACCAGGCTCTTGTTTTCCGATCTGTTCTGTTTGGCATGTGTCATTCGTTTGATCTCATTGTACGTGCTCCGCTCGGAATTTTATGCATGCCACATTCACTGTGTCCTTTTGTACTGCGTATTCAGAATCGGGGGTTGAAGTAACCCTGTTTTCAATTCCATCGGCTTTGCGACAACCGCAGGAGGAGGGTAATTTAGAATCTGCCGGGTGATAATTTCAAGCTTTAACGTGGCTTCCAGCTGTAAATTTACGCAGTGGAAAGAAACGTTCTCCCAAATTGCAACGCCGCTTGTCAGCTGTGCATTTTGCCGCTTGTCCTATACTCTGGACCGACAGAGATACCCTGAGCATTACCAAGATGATATGGCTTATGCAGCCTTGACTTTGAGCTTGGTTTACAAAATTCTGGAGGGATGCAAAGGACGGAATCTGTCAAAAAAGCTCAGTTTACGTGTCTGGCGGAGCTGTAGGAACAGAAGCTGAGACGATCTGTCTTGTCACAAGCTGGGAGAAAACCAGTTGCAAGTTGCAACTAAATATCTTATTTGGACACGAACGTACATGAAGAATGTTGCATCCATTCCTTGGTGAATCGCACTTTCCTACTTAACTTTAATCTGGGTGTGAACTGCCAAGTCATTGACAAGGGGCAGTTAGGCTACGGCCACGAGAGATTTTGGGGTTAAAACGAGCAAAAGCTCTTTGAGCTGCTTCATGTCTTGATAAGAAATATGCAAGGATAATTGAGGGAGTGCTGCAAATTTGACGTTATCTTGAAGGATGCCAGAAAAGTGCAAGGATGTGAACATGAACGTGGCAAGAGCTCAGGACATAAATCCTATCGTTTCATACTCACGGCGAAAAAAACGTGAGCCGTGGCCAATGTTCATGTCAGAGATGAGCTTCCCGTGATGTGGCTCGAGATCAGTGTGTACAGTTGCCAGCGAATTGCTTCATGAACCCGGAGATTAAAACATTTAGGCTAACACTAACAAAATGATTGAGAAGCAGTATTCATGTGGGGCTTGTCCGTAAACAAAGTTCGTCATGTGCTCACGCTCGACTTGTTATGTTTTAAACAGGACTGAGAGCCAGTGGAGGAGAGGCAGGAGGGACGATTTTGCATTTCAGCCTTGATTTTAGTAACTTGGGTTTAAAAAGGATGTCTTGTCACTAATGAAGAAAATTTGGAATCAGGTAGTCATGAATGAAAGGAATTGTAACAAGAGCCTTGTGTGTTCAAGCAACGTCATGGCAGTTTTGAAGTAATAGAAGCAGAGCCGAAGTCAAGTTTCAGCAGCCATGTTACGAAAACCAGTGTTCAGTTTTGTATTTTGGCGACAAAAACAGACAAGAAGGAGGTGGTTAAAAATTTCATGTGTTTCATGAATTTCAACCTGGGAGTTCCTCCATCATGAATATGCCTTAAATGAGGGCGACCTCACTGAACAAAGTTGTGGAAGAAAACAAATGAAAGGATTCTTCTGAAAGTAGACCAGGGAAAAGAAGAGCAGTGGCTGGTTAAAAGCCTGGGTGGTAGAAGTTTCCCAGAAGAGTGCCTGCGTGACGAGGAATGAACGCTTTTCTCTCTAAAGTGTTTAAACAGTCTTTACGAGCTTAGGTTTTTAAATGTTTGACAAAGGTGAGATGCGGGGAGAAGATGTAAAAGTTGCACAGCCTACGCAACCAGAGATTTGTTAAATGTGTGCGCGGGAAGCCGAGATTAAAAGCAACAGCTAGGCTGATAGCTAGGTATGCAATAAGTGCTGCTTGTACGAGCTTACAAGTGAGGAACAAAGGAAGTTGAGATGAAAGATCGTGGAACTTTTGGGATTGCGTGCTAAAAAAAGGTTATATTCTTTTTTAATGTTTTGATGAGCAGACAGTGAGAGAGAGAGAGAGAGAGAGAGCAGTGCAATGATACCATGGGCGAGTACTGGGCACAAAAGATTGGCTGTTTTGCAAAGGCGAAGTTGTAAACCCCCCGTTAAGTTGGATCATGTGAAAGGGATGATGATGATGAGAATGATGATGATTGCCATGAAACGAAACGTTTCCTCCCTTTGGACGTTACCTATTTTAAAGTAAATGAGACAAAGGATGCGACGACACTCGTATGCGGATTTTGCCTCATCTTGTCGGCCATAGAGTAGATGATGAGCTGCTCCTTGAGCTCAGCCCCGTGCACATTCCACACAGTCCGTGTGAATAAGACCTACCCACAGTGCCAACTTTCGATGAACCAATTAAGAATGATCGAAACGGTTTCTATGCCAGGTGACGGTTTTCGCACTGCAGTACTTGCTACCATATCGAATCCTCTTTTTGTTACGCAGTCTGACTCTGTAGCGAATTTCTTTCTTTTTTGAGCAATTTCCCATACGCACCTCCGTCTCTGTGGTTTCCAAACGTTCATTCTGTCATTTCTCATTTCGTTCGCTGACTGCCTCTTTTTTCACATTTTCACTCCCTGGCACACATTTCATCCGCTTTTCATCCAAAGAGAGAATGTCATTTTGAAATGCAAAGTGCCACTTGCTTACGCAGCCTTCAGCCTACGATTTCACTCGAAAAACGGTCTCGTAAACGCATAACGAATCGGAATTTGAACTTTTCACGTCACCGAGCACTGGAAAGGAAATACGCAACAGCGCTTTGATCAGCGGAAAGATAACACCTTTTCACCATGAGCAAAGGGCAGAGCTGCGTTTCAACGCACTCGTGATGCCAAAGCTGTAAAGCCGCTAAACATCTGACAGTGAAATATGGAGCTGGTGTGTTTCAAAAAGCGATTCTTTCCATGCGGCTTTTCTTGGCAGGAATGCGTACATAGTGAAAAGTCTGTTGAATGTGTGCAAAATTAGCCACTGGCTTACAACTACAACACCAGCAGGCATTGAAAAGAACAGCTGTGGATGTCGAGGTTACACGAAGCATATAACTGGGCCTGGGCCTTTATAACAGAGAGCAGAGTTGAGCTCAGAGAATGTGGCGAAACACCTGCTTGATCAATCTGTTGAATGTGTGCAAAATTAGCCACTGGCTTACAACTACAACACCACCAGGCATTGAAAAGAACAGCTGTGGATGTCGAGGTTACACGAAGCATAGAACTGGGCCTTTATAACAGAGAGCAGAGTTGAGCTCTCAGAGGATGTGGCGAAACACCTGCTTGATCAATATGTGCCGGTTTCCAACAAGGGCCATCAAATTACCTAATAACTGACAGCAAGATTTGCATTAACAGTGAGAAACCGAGCCGTATGCTGGTTCACGTACCTGGTGTACTGACTAATGGCAATGTGCACACTTCACCTACGTAACTAACGACCATAAGTTTTCCCCTTTTAAGACACTTGAGTAATTAAAACAAATTGCAAGGCGTTATGCCTCTTCCCACAGGGTAAGGAGGCTTTGTTGAGGTGCAATACAATAAATACTATCAAGAGCTATAAATGCATCGCCAAGCAGGTGTGACAAGACAAGTGCTATTAAACCGCTGTTTTAAACCGCTGGATTTATTATGCCCTTCGAGTTATATGAGATAATAGCACATTAGGGAGACTCTATGGGCGAAACCGGATTTCAAGCTTATTATCTGAGACCATGTTCATAAATTATAAGATTAATTTTATGAAGTACTAACAAATGAGACGCCAACACAGGACTCCTCGTAATCATAACTCAGTTCACCAAAAACTCTCAATTCCTGGCGTAATCAATGAAATTCGTCCTTTCGCCATCTCCATTGGGATTTCACGTCATTAGAAGAAGGTAGGAGGAGAGTTTTGTTGCAATTTTGCAATGTCAAGCACCACAGTTTTGCAACCGTCTTGTGAACTTTCTTGGCTTCCTCACACACTTTTTGTGAGTGTGGGTGTTTGAATTGTCTGTTTTAGTTCAGACCTGAAACGGGCCGTTGGCAACGGCCAATGGGTCGTGGTTCTGCCATGTTGTAGGATTTCTTTGTGGGCAAGTAACTGGTAACAGGGAATGCTTTATGGCATCGTTGTTGCACTAACGGATTTCAGCATCGTAAACCCTTTGAGCTCGAATATCAGCCCAGATCAGCTCATCATCAGAAGCGTAAAAGAAATTCAAATGGCGATCCGCTGATTAAAAGATGTGAATTCAGCACTTTGTTTGAGTGAGCTTGTCTGGGATGAGGCTTGGTTCTGAGTCTGGCTTAAGAACCCTTGGCCTTGGGATTGAGCGTGAATGGCACGTAAAGCTTCTCCTATGTGAATTTTACTGTCTGTGTAATCGTCACAAGCTTGTTCATGACTTGTACAGTCTAGACAAAGCCGTGATGTAAAGATCCAAACCTCTAATGAGGTAAGAGGTAGACGGGGCTGCAGGAACTGTTGCCAAAGGTCCTGTCCTGCATGACGGAGATTTGATATTGGAGAAGCGGGATGCAAATCAGTTAGTTTGTTTCTTTTGTGTGCGACTGATAATCTCTCCGTCCATGAATCGGATGAGAGTAAAAGGTCCCGCACAGATGAATTGACAGATGAAATAATTGATTGCATAAAAAGAAGCCTCCTTGTGTGTATTTTCCCCAAACGGATCAATGATGAAGGCGAATAGATTATTAAACGGGGGAAGAAATCAACGATGCGTGCACTCTCTCACTGGTACTCTCTTTCTCTCTCAGCGTCCACAAATCATGATATTTGCTGCAGAAAAATATCATCCCTCCGGAATCAACCAACCCCATGCTACTGTAACCTTTTGCAGACTTTAGCGGACTTACAAAGAGAATGAGTAGTGCTTTTTGGGTCCAGTGCTGTTGATACAAGAAATAAAAGCATTTGTTCCCGGGTAGGCAGGCTCAACTGCTCACGCACATGCACTCCGTGTAAAAGGTCGGCCGGGAAGTTGATGCGTCTTCAGTCTTACGATGTAACGTTATTATAATAATCCGATGATCCCGTTCGCTCATTCTTTTGCGCTGGGACAATAATTCTTCGCCATTGTGGCAAGCTCAGCTCTCGTACTCGGGCTTGGAAATGTGGGAGACTAGAAACGGGAACAAATCTTCTGAGGATCTCACTCTGAATACCAACTAGAAATCCAGGGCGTAGGGACGCCCAAGTTTCACGTACTCGTCCCACTATCACTGTAGTCATTCCCAGTCAACTGCTGGCAAGACAAAGGTGGACGTACATTTTTCCAGTTTTAATCAAAGAATGCAACATCCATCTGCCTTTGTTCCGACGAATAATCAGCCCGTAATAACATGGACTGACTGACGAGGAATTGTTCCCTGAGTGAATTATAAAGCTGGGCTGTGATCTCGTTTCTTTGTCGGTATTTCACTCCATGGTAAATTGCAGCTCGCAGTTTTAAGATTCGCTTAATCCTTCCTTCAAGCTTGCAATTTCACCTCCTCGTTAAAATACTTGAATGAAATTTGTAAACTCATACATCTTACATGCATAGGGAGATCACCACTTATAGCCTAGTGATGATCCTTACATCGTCCTTCTTCAATTGCCTGTACTTGAGCATTCTACACGGCTTTTGCTTCTACGCTACAATTTGCCAAGATGTTGTTGTCAAGACAAATGACAGTAGAGTAACGTGTTCGCTGCCATTTTGTTACATACATGCCATTTTGCTCTGCGTTTGCTTTCCTTATCCCTTGAGCTTTACTAGGTGGCAAAAGCGAGAGCGGGTGAGACGTGGAGGGATGGAAGGTTTTTATTTTTACGATGGAGGATTTGAGCATTGCGTAAAATACTTGACGTGGATGGAAAAACAGAATAAAAACATGAAGAAACTCTATCGCTACCTGCGAGACGAGGTAAGTGGATCTCAAGTTGCGAAAATCCTCATTGTCAGAGGGAAAAAAAGAAATGAGAGTTACGCATGTCGAGACGAAGAGAAATTTTGTTACATTGCAATTTACATTACGTGAAAATCGTTCACTGGAAAACCTCTGGGCCTTAACGCAATGCCGCTCTCTCAACGCTCAAGCACTCTCAATGGTCTATTCCACAATACAGGAAATTAGGAACGGTGCCCTTCTTTCAAGACTTTGCAGCTCATGAGGCGTGAGATGAGGCAGGTGAGATAAAAACAACAGTTTTAGCCCGACTTCACACCTGAAATCACACCTCAAATTATTATAACTCCTGTAACCGACTCGGAAGTGATTTGCATGCCCAGTTACCTGGTAAATTACAACAGCTTTAACGTTTCCGCCACCAAAGCCGACTGTATCGGCTCTTTGGTGTTATGATTGGTGCAGAACCTTATTGCTTAAGACTGTTCCTTGCTGAAAGCTGAGCAAATTTTTCATTTATAACCATCATGGCAACCAGGGCCTGTACCTTTAGTGCTTTGCTGAACAGGAAGTGATCAGCTACCTGAGCAATGTAGGATATCGGTATTGTGCGTGTAATCACCTGGAATTTGTGATTTGTGAATGCTTCTTATTACCGTGTACCTCATGATTTACTGGCTTCAACTAAACTACTATTACAGTGGCAATAATGCAGGTTCATGGCAAGGGAAATCTCGTTCCGAATTGCAGGAGCGGAACTGCAACGCAGTGGTTTTGTACGCATCAGGTACTGGTAGTAATGCTAGTTAATTTGCGTAACAGCATTGTCAGGTAATGTACACGTAATGTATGCTAATATGCATATTTTGCGTAAAACTACCAGGCAAAAGCGTATTAGGAAAATCCAAATTGCAGAGGCAATGGTCCAACAAGTATCGAATCATGGTGGCAGATAACGACTGTCTGGGTTCTGGGGTAGATTACGTTACAGTAAGGTGCACATTTTGGTGATTGTAAAGACATGTGGGTTTTGACATGCGTTTAGCTTGCAGGACTAGGAGTCGGTAGGATGTTTTTTGGAGTGGCAATGTTGATGCGAAATTTGATGCGATTTCCTCCTAATATGCACGCAGACGACGTGCATAATATGTCAGCGGAATCATCTTCATGAACATGGGTTTCAAAGGCAGATCTGCTGCTAAGCTAAAATTGTCTGGCTGGGCTGAAAGGAATGTCGGTGTGGGATCACCAAATCGTTTCGGTTTGATTTGATACCAAGGAGTTGGGCCAAGTTGAGCGCCTCAGCACAAGGAGTTGAAAGATTCACAAGGCGCTGAATGCACAAAGGTGATAAGATCTTGACAGGAGAGAGAGAGAAAGAATCTACATTTCTTTGTTTCTACCCTGGTACACACACAGAGTTAGATTTGAAGTCACGATTTAATTACCAAAACGGCTAATGGAACGGTCGAAGTGGGCCTGAGATGAATTTGTGTTGGTTCCTTTCGGGAGGTGAATGGCAGTTGAGTTAAGTGTACTGTAAGGTTTTGACTTGTAAAAAGTGTAATTGGTAAATACACATAAATCCTTTGCCAGACAAAAAGTCCAAGGTCAGACTGCTGCATGTATGTTGGCACTGAGCTAGTCGGAGTGGAAGACAAGAAACAATGCGAGCATAAGAGCAAGGAGCATACAAGGAGGAAAGGAGTAGAGGAATTGAAAAGAATTTTCCCAGGTTTCTGGTCCAATTACGTGAATGATTTGTGAATGCACATAAAATTACTGCCAAAAGCTCTGATGTTGCTCGCAGTGGTGGCGCAGCTGACCAGTGACCAGAAGGAGGAAACATTAGTGGAGTTTCAATTCCTTTGTGGTTTATGGCGAAAGATGATTTTAATAAGTGAATAAATTGCAACTTACGGACAGGTACAAGTTTCGGATCGTAGAGCTCAGCCTTGACTTCGAGCTCGTCCAGTCGGAGTTTGACAGAACGAACACGCTTGCCAACTCCCTCGGTGAGAACGGCAACCTCGGAGAATATCTCGTTGGCATGGGCCACCAGGGAGGCTAATTGCCTCAGAACATTGACCAACGTGCCATTATTCACTGCCACAAACTCGGAATCATTCTTATCCAATTTCAATTTGGTCGCACTCACTTTACGAGGCTCCACTGTTCGGTGAATGAGGGGCATTTTTTCTCAGTATCCGCAGTCCTTTACTCTGAACTGAACAGGTAGTCGGTAAGGAGAAAGGCGGATCTCCACTCAAAGCCGGGGGAAAACATCGTCTGAAAGGATGGCGACAAGCACGCAGAGCGTCGTGACGAAATGGAAATCTCGACCTTTTTTGCAATCTTGTGCAAATGACAAGCGTTGAATCAAACTGTTGCTCTCACTGCCTCAGTTGGCTACGCCACCGGGGAAGAATGCGGGCCAGTGGATGAGTTGACAAAGGTGGAAAAAAGGCTGCGGTTTTGAAAATTACACTTGCTACCCGATGAGAGTAGCCAAAATCAAAAGGCGAAGTGCGGGAAAAATGTATATTTACACCGTGTAAAGGAGGGCACAGAGATGCGCTCCTCTGATCATCATCTCGTCGACGTTACTCACGAACTAAGGCTGCTCACCAAGTTTCACTGACTGAGAACAATTTTCTCTTGCTGTCTCTCCACCACATCTCCCGCAGCAAGGGGAGAGGGGTCCCAGAACGAGGGAACTATTTCATCCCTGCACCGTTATTCAAAGGCCCTGATGCACTTAGCTCCAAGTACCTCGCTCCCAGCTCTGGACAGGTAATGTGCTGTGACCGAAACTGGTCTTGGGACTTGAAAACACCGAGTGCCACGCATATACTTAAGGCTCGGGTCCTACACTCCGTCGCGCTCACTCCACAAGGGGTTGAACGGGCAGCCGACAGGGAAAATTCCAAGTCCCACTTCCGCACTCCTACAACGTAATGAGGGATGGCAGGAAGGGATGATGCGGACCCTTCTCGGTGAGTTTGCGAGGGCATTAGGCATGTGAATACGGACTGAAGGATAGGACCGGCTCACTAACTCAAAGGGAATGGCGGGCAGGAAGGTGAACTTGCGCCGCAAAACAAAAAGGAGGATGTAAGCAATATAAAGTGTTCCAAAATTGATGAGAATTCAAGATCCAGAGGGTGGCAAAATCGCGAGTGAACAAGTAGCACGAGATGAGGTAACGTGGAGAACGAATGCCAAAATCCATCTACCTTTGAGGTACGGCGAGCAGCGAGTTTTCCCACAATTTTCTTCCTCCTTGTGCATGCATCATTCCGTCATCATCATCATCCCCTGTGTCTATTTTCCCTCGTACCCCTTTAGGGGCCGTTCCGAAGCTAACCACAGAACTGGATGCTTTGCTCACTTCCTTCTTGCTTTCTTGCTCGGCTCTTCTTCCACGTTGACTCAGTTACGTTTTTATTCTCCGGCTCGTGTTAAATTCTTCAACCCCTGTGGATAGCATGAAAACGGGCTTCGTCTTCTCCGGCGTCATGCACAAGAAAGAGAATCAGCCATCAATAGCAGGAATACAGGAGATATTACACACCAATTCTACCTGGAAACATGTAACAAAGCATTGTTACAAATCCCGTAATGAAATCCAGCCACATTCACACTGGAACGGAAGCTCGCCCATAGTTGCGTCATTGGTTTCACACTGGAATTGCTCGGAAAACCCAATGATGTAAAAAGCAGTGAGCTGCACTAAAGCCCAGACTAAAAACTTGAGCGGTACTACCGATTTGGATGAAATGGCGAAATGTGAAGGGCTGGGTAATTGAATTGAGGATAGTAACGTTGCAAAATAGCAACAACCGCTAATCTGCGTAATGATATGGCGTTCCGGGTGGTAAGTGACAATCGTGTTGCAATCAGCAACCTACCTGTTCACCTGGACAGGTATGCTTGTTTCTGGATTGTTCTCCCTCGTGTACATACAAAACAATATGGGATATCGATGGTAGTCCCTGAGCAGGAAAGGCAGAGACTCTACTTTTAGAAAATCATACACTCAAAACACAACGCATGGTAGGTACTCCATCACTCACCTTGTGAAGGTGGGAGGCAGAGCCACGGCGGGTTGGTAATGGTAATAGCTTTGTACAAGTAAAAAAACTCTCGAGCAAGAAATAGTCTACCTGAGCTCAGAGTCGTCAGTCCTGACGGACAATGCGTGTGGAACAGTTTCGTGATTCACCTGCTCGCGTACGCGTTTACCTTAAACTCTCAAGTGCTCGAGCTTTGTTCTCAGTCTCGCAGTATGCAGTTTAACACCACGTCTGATAACTTGTCCAGGATGAAATTCCTCCCAATTATGCACCATGAACTAAATGCAGGATCACCTCATTGAGCTGTTGCTGGCAGGCAAGCCGTACCTGAGGCTTGGATCTCTTATGCCTCTCCTATCCTTCGGCAAGGTACAAATGCTTGATCATCAACGTGAATGCGAGCCTGCATGCTATGTGATTCTTGTGAAAGGAGAAAACGGACAGGCTGTAGTTCCATTCTTAGGTGGGATTCTTTGTTTACTGTAACCAAAACAACGACAGGCATTGATGAAAGACTTTGACAAATTCCTTCGTACCTGGTTGTCTACTCCACGGAACTGTGGGAACAAGTGGGTTATCAATCTCTGAGACGGAATTAAACACACTTGCTAGCTCCTTCATTATTTAAATGGAGACCGGATGATGCTGCCTGTGATGCATTTTGTCATGTCTCTCCCTATGCGTAGCTGGTCAAAAGCGTTGAACGAACGAGCTAGTTTTATTGACTCGTCCGTTGTACATTACAAGATTGGCTGTTAATCTTTAAAAATCTTTGTTCAGAAAACACTGATGACAACAACACCCTGTCAGCGACAGGTTCCCTGTCGTCGTGGCAATCTCGTAACGATGGGACCTGTGCTCCTTCATCAAAGGATGAAGTTTCATACCGTTCAAGTTGGCGATTCACGGCTCATCCCCGATCGTGAAACTCAAGTTATTGAGTGCCATAGCTTATAAGGAATGACCGGAGTGTCAAGTTTTCAATGGGATTCTGCGGATTAATTTCAATGCCATCTTTTGCGAAATCGAGCCCATTAAACGTCTCTCGTTACCATCTCGCTGGGAACATGAAGAACTGGATGGAAAACTTTACGAGATAATTGCCTCCAAAGGAGAATGAGGAATTGTATTCTTCCTCTCTCGCCAGTCAGCCAGGAGTTTTGAACTGGGCTGGAATTTCAGAACGTCGTAAAAGATAGCCTCAAGTCGCGGCAAAGCCGAGAGACCGGAGACCAGAAAGAGAGACTAGGAAGAACGGTACAAGTGAAATGGCTGCAGCCCAATGGAGAATAAATGGTGGACGGTAATTATAATAAATAGCTGGGATTTAACGGTGACACTTATCAAGAAATCATTTCAAGGCTCGGTACATGTCAAACTGTTAGCGAGAATTGGTTTAAGTTATCTGTATATAAGATAAGAAATGAGTTGTGGCTCTGAAAAGAAATAGAGCCTGAGGTGGGATTACGGCGACACAAAGCATGCTCTCCATACAGGCATGTCAATATCTCATGGGCCAATCATACGGAAAGTGAGTCAGATAAAGCCAACTTAATGTAATTACGGTGATGTGAAAAGGAAGGAAGAGAGGTCTAAAAGGAAATACGGGAATATGTACGCTCTCTCATCAACATGAGATGAGGAATACTCAAAGTCTGATAACGTTTCGATCGCCTCTTCGCCAAGTCTAAATATAGGCACGTATTGATGACTGTCGTTGATTCTCGTCGAAGAGTTGCTGAGATGACGCTATTAAATGGAGTCTTGCTCTTCATGATTACGTCTTTGACTATCTGGAAGTCGGAGACGGTGGAAGTAACCAAATCTTGTCTTGATTAATCATAAACCCTAGTGCCAGCTATAAAGGAATTGACAATCATTCTGTTTTGAATTGAAACACATTCTGGAATCTACACCACATCATGAATAAATGCTTTAAGTTTGGCCTCAACTGAATTAGGGACTGAATAGCAGATTACAAATAGACCAAGCAAAGGATAAGGAAGACTTCCTGGCTCATTGAACTGCAACCCATGACTTGAGAGAACTAAAGTTATTGACGAACTAGTTCTTGTGTTACTGGTTCAGCTCCGTTTTAAATTGGTGAAAATTACAGTTGAATTGTTAGCAAATTCCCTCAAAAAGAATTATTAAGCAGCAGCTGATTGAGAGTTCTGACGGGGACTGGGAACGCACACAGAGTTAACTTAAAAGAGAGCTTGAAAATTTCACAACGCTCTCAAAGTCTCACTCCCTCCTTCCTGAGAGGAACCTGCAATTACGCTCGTCTTCGAAACCTCAATTAGTTGTTGCTTCTGCGTTATTTTCCAAAATGCTGTCATACTTGATTTACTCAATGTGATCGCCTCAATAGTTCCAAAATTCACAAGGTTGAGCAGCACAACTTTTAGTGCGAGACGAAGCTGGTGGGGAAGCGGTGGCTTAGCGCATTAATGTATGTTCATGAAACGGTTGAGGTTGTGCTCGCTGTCAAAATTCCTTTATGTAAGAGGAAATGAAACCTTTGTAATTCTTTACAGCTTTGATAAGCTGCCACAAGAAATAAATAAATACTTCTTTTTGGACAGTTCTGCCAAGCTTGGGTGCTTGTCATGATGTGGTTTCGTTTTGTGCACCTACCACTTTTCCAAAGAAGAGAAGCGTGTAATAATGGCATTGCGTCGCAGCTCATCAGCTTCAAAGAAAAAGTGTGCCAGAGTCAAACGGTCCTGTACCGCTACACACTTTGTCTTGGAGTGTTTGCAAACTTAAAGACAACAAAGACAGGTAGAAGAAGTGGAATCGTAATTGAATGTGGACCGACAAGGACCAAAAGTGTTAATGTAATGTGAAATGCAGGCCCATCGTTGCTAATTGGTCACTTGAAGCAGTAAGCAAGGTCATTTCCTTCCTCCAGACACGCCTAGGACGCTTTGCAGCTTAATGAATTCCTCCTGCTGCTATGAAAACACTTGATTTAAGTCTGATTGCTGTTTAACTGAAAATTTCCATTTGGAAAACACGGGGAGTTGAAGCAAAGAGTTTGTTTTAATCATATAGTAGGTAGCCTGTAGTCTTGGATTCTCACGTAGGGCAATACAAACAATAAAGGTTTTTGCAAAAGTCAGCTGTGTGAAATGTATTTGTGCATTTGAAATTAGTACTTTACAAATTATTATCATAAAGGAAACTTTTAATGGGCAGATTGTATTGTAAGGATGTGAGCCATTTCCTCCGCAAAAAGAAACCAATGGCTGTCTACCTTCAGGTGTAGGATAAGAAGTTGATTGTTTTGACTTGCTATATGAACTGAAATGATGGATTGAGAGAATCCATTCGATGAGGAATAATTATCGTTTCTGACGAGGAGAAATAAAAAATGACAATTAAAATTCAACTCCCATCTTCTTTCGACTCTTGACTAAGCTCTTTCTCTAATGTCTCCAGCAGCTGCCCAAGGCTCGTCGCTCTGTGTATCTCTAGGAACATCACTGTCAGTGCCTGCAATGTTAATCACACAATGCTTTAGTGCTTTGCATTCAGGGGGTTTGTCAAATGCTTTTCGGTTTGTGCACGAGGTGATGATAAGTTTGTGCAAATTGTGGCTTCCACGACACCTTTTGACGAGCACGGGTTCTGGTGGCTCATTAATTATTCAGGATGACAAAATATGGTGTGACACATACTTATCAATGTCATAGATACCCCGTTACCTGTTAAGGAGTCTTGACTCTCTGGAATCTCTTGTGAACTAGCCGCTGTGGATTGGTCGCCGTTAGGATGGTCGCGTCCAATTGAGGGCGATTTGGTGGGTGTCGGTGGTGAAAGCGTACCTGCACAATACCAAGTAATAATGCACGGACTGTGAAACACGAGTTTGCACTTTTAAATTATACTTTGAAAATAGTGTTGGTAATGCTTAAGCGAAGAGCCTACTTGACAACACTGCCGGCTAAAAAGACAAATTCTATTAGTGAGAAAAAGGGCCGGAAGGCCAAGTAAATTAATTGAGGATGCAAAGACCGGAGAAAGTTGTCTCGCTAGGAAATTAGAATGAGGTAAGAGCCTCTTGTGTTGTTACCCTTATTACTACGGCTAGATGAACTCAACAGAAAACTACTTATGCAGCTGACTTGACTTATACTTTTGACATACCGTTTCCGACTGCGTCGCAAAGTAATCCCTCTTGGCGTAAAGAGTGCAGAACGGACGGTAAAAGCTCCAGCAAGTACGCTGTGGAGTAGGCGCCGCCCAGGGCATTAGCACCGCCAGTACTTGTAGAACTTTCCCCGTCTACGAGCTTACGCTCTGTCAAGTGTTTCTTCAGCAGTTCCTGTGTCAGAATCAAAGTCAGACACATGCATTACGGAAGTCAATGAAGTTAGGGAAGATCGAGACAGGATAGATCAAAGGAAATCGCCATGGCAACGCAAAACCATGGAAACTATTATCGCACCTTTTCCAAATTGATGCGGGTATGCTGCTCTTGGAGCAGCCGAAGTTGTCGTTCTTCCTCCCGTTTCTTCTCTTGGAAACGATTCTGTTGCTCTTTCAAGGCCGCTAATTCTTCTTCCTGTGTACAGTACGAAGGAAATAAACACACAAGCTCACGTGCGACTCACCGAATTTTGTTAATCAAAGCTATTACCTCCATAGTTTCCAGAAATCCCTGGAAAATAAACCATATCACCTATTCATAACGTGTATTTAAAATGAGAGCTAGTACTGTTATTGAAATCTGGCGACGTTCTTTTGAATACATGTCTATAAATCTTATAAGGATATGCGGTATTTGCTGTACCTGTTCCAAAGCCTTCGCCACTAGTGTCGCAACAATGGGCTGGACTTGCTCATCGAAGTCGACCAGTTCACCAGGTAGGATTTGTGTGGAAGCGTCCACACCAGTTTTCAGCCTTACGGGAAACAAAGGTTCGATTTCCGGGTGAAGGAGGTCTGTCTGAACCACTTTGTCTACCTCGAGGACTTGACTCAGTTGCGACAAATCTTCTAGGAAAACTTCTGTTTGCACCGTATTGTGAAATCTTCCTTTTATTGGAGGAGGTGTGCCGATACGAACTTGCTTTTTTCGGGAGTGAAGCCCTTGTGCCGGGGTATTGGTTCCTGTAATCGATCTCTTTGTTCTTCCGGTACTTGGTTGGACGTTACGACCGGATTTATTGTTGTCACTCACGTTTTCCTGGAAGCCAATTACAGTGTCTTTTGATACTTCTGTAACTTTTCTGAGACACATGAAACTACTTGCGTGGAGAGTCACAGAGGATAGGCACTGGCCATAAGCATGCGAGTCGTAACATAACCATTGGTTTCATTACGAATTGGAAGCCTTGACGACCCTTTTCATGATTTGGTTGAACAATTGTCAGGATGCATATGACTGCAAGGAAAAATGAAGTTAACTCACCGAGGATTGAATAACTTTGCCGGCTGCCGTGTTTCCTCGTCGGACATGAGGATCCCACATGAGGTTGTAGTAGTCATGGATGCCTCTTGGCCTGCAAACACGGATTGACATGGAAATGTAGATCGCACTGTTAACTCAAGTTACGAAACACACGCATGAACAAATTTCAACGTCAGCATCATGATGTATTGCTTGGCAATGACAAGGTTTTATTCCTGCCGGCTGCGAGTAAATTGTACATGGCTGGCATGTCACGCAGCAAACTTTAATTAATTGGCACTTCTCGACGGTGGAATTTTAGCATTGCTAACATCCTACATATTGGGGAAGAATAGTGCCCAATTAAAATGTACGGTGCAACTTTATTTACTGCGGGTACAAGTGTCAGCAGAAGCAAAAGTTTGCACATGTGCCTAGACATGAAGGCACACGCGAAGTGCTGGACTCAAGTAAATGGGTTTACTTCTAGCAAACAAGCATGACAAGGAACAAGGTCAATCGATACTGTGAGACCAGAAGATCTGGAACGCACTTTATCCCAGCTATCGGTTTAGGAAGAAGTGACTGAAATCGGGAACGAAACCAGGTTAATTGTGTAATACAACAGAAAGTGATCCAGTGTGCAGCATGTTGAGAGGTTACGAATCCACGCTCGGATTGTTACCCGTAACATGTAATGAAAACCCTGAAGGAGTTTGAGAGGAAGGATTTTAAGCTTGCAGAATCTCGTCGTGGTTGTGAAAAAGGGCTCTCCAGTACCAAAAGCTAATGAGGTGATCTGGATTTCTCGAGGTTACAAATGGCAGCATGTTGCCCTACCTAGTTTTATCGAAACCAGTGCTTGAAACTCGCCATTGACAATAGCAATCATTTCAACTTCCTTTCATTGAAAAGCTGTTTGATAACACTGGTACTCCGCCCCCGCTAGACGTAGTTACATTTGGTGATTGATAGACGACGCCTACGCTGTCATGGGAGCGAATGTGTGAAACGGGCACAATTGCAACATGCACAAAAACCTTTTCGCGGAACCTGAGTTCAGGATCATGTCAATCGATTACCAATTCTAAAGCGTTAATGCTCTCAGCAGGTCTAGTGAGGACACTAAATCTATCGGAGAAAAGTAGGCAAGTTTACTTATCAGCTAAGGTGGGGTCTACGTGAGGCTAACACGAGGGTAATATTGTTGAGGGAGCAAAGTTTAGCATCATAAAAGTAGTGCCGAAGACAAGAAATGGCAAAGACAAATGAGACAATGAATAAAGACAGTAGATGAAGTAATAAAAGACAGAGGTTACAAATGTGGAAATCTTGTTGACAAGCACTGTGAAATGAAAGCATCGTAGCAAGTAATTAAGAGGATGAAAACA
>VRMD01001410.1:0-17189 GCA_009872375.1 Sminthurides bifidus
TTCTCTGTTTTGTGGGAAAAGTCACAAAAGTTAAACCAAAATGAGGGGAGTCACTCAAGGAACTGGAGTTCTTAAGTTGTTTTCGATCGTAAGTCCGTTACTGTCTTTTTTAGAGAAATCATTGGTCCACCAAGTTATAAAATTTATTTTCCCACTACGGAACTGTGTAAGAAGCAAACGTAGCACAAGCCGGAGATCAGATGAGAGCGGAGGAGGGTGGCTAAAAAGCAAAGCTTCATGCACGGATTGTTTGTCATTTTTTTACAGATCGTGGGTGCTGTAACGGTCGGACTCACCGCACACGTTTACAATGACATCTACACCGCGGAGAAATTTTACCTGGGCGTTACTTCCGTTGCGCTGGGGATTTCCTGCATCCTCCTTGCCTTGAGCTTGATGGACATTTGGGGAGAGAATTGGCCTAAATTTGTAAGTAATTATTTTCATTCAGCAGTTTTGTCTTGCAATATGATTAGACTAAAGCTTGGTCTTACAACCGCATATCTAAGAGGTCGTAAAGCGTAGATGGTAAACACTTTCCCGTTTGGAGGAAATATGACGCACTCTCAAGAGGCTACCAATTGATGGAAGCCTTTGTGTCTCTGCGTAAATGGCGGGCTAAAACGTTTGTATTCCAATTGATAGGATTCTCTGCTTCATGCCTTGTTGGGCGTTTTGCTATTCATCGGTGCGGTCCTCATGTCCGTCAGCGTTAGCGATCATTGGAACTCGCTCATTACAGCCTCGAACTGGAGAACCAAGAGAGCGTTGGCACCGGTAAGTTATCAGTTTTTTCCTAGTCAACTAAAGTCATAGCCTGTCACATCTAAAAATTCCAAAGGATTTGCTCGAGTTCCGTGCCCTCATTCCAATGTTGAGGTAGATGGCAGGATCGCGAACGAGCTCAAGGTTTGTGCAGTAAATCATGCGGTGCGTAGTTTTGCTTTAAAAGTCTAAAAGCGGACTATACTGCTACGTCAAGAATTGGGAGCTCATTACTGCCTCGATGTGAAGCGTAAATAATGTATGGATGCAACGTTACCCGTTCGTGTAGAGAGGAGAACTACAATTTGCGTTTCATCTCTTGTCTTTCCAGACTTTTGGATTCATCAACGTTCTCCTGTACGTGATCATAGCGTTCAGGATACTGAATAAGTGAATTCCCCTGCCTTTGTAAAGCCTGCATGTGGAACAAGGACGAAGCGGACGAGTTGAAGGCACATAGTTAATGCTAACAGGAAAGAGTGCGAGTATCGAAACATTCCGAAATAGTATATACGACTTGATTAATCAATAGCGTTACGTAGCCATTGTAGAGTTAAGAAGACCAGGTAGAATAGTTTGCGAGTCACAAGCCATATTGCGTGCTCATGATGACGTTACCACGAAAAGACGAGTGAAACAGATGAATCGAGCATTTAGTTGCATAGAGAAGGAGCCGAAAACACTAATGCAATAATGTAATTGTGATTTAGTTGGTAAATTTGATAAAATTCATTGCTATGTGCCTCGATTAGGCTGCTTCCGCAGCTTTTCTGTCCTCGTAGAATCAGCCAAAAATGCATGTTAGTAATAGGTGTGCCGTACTTAAGCTTCAATCAATATTGTAGCCGCACCTTACCTTTTTGTCGCTTGTTCCTCTAATGCTATGCTATATGTTACACTAGGTACAAGTTGGAGGCCAAAGGCTGAAATCTCTGTGTTCATGTGTGCTAGAATATTATATTTTCGTCGAAATGTTAAACAAATATTGTTGATACCGAGATGTAGACTAACTATTGATGTTTTTAATAAAGTTACAACATTGCGCAATTAACAAGTATGGTAGTCAGTATGCGTTATTTTCCACATCACGACTATCTTATTTCACGATATTTTGAGAATCATAATATTAAACTCGACGGAAGCTCATTTCCGATTATCCACAAGCTTTGTGCAGAGGAGAAAAGGGATGAGAGATTCATTTTAATTGTAACATCACAGTTCCTGGGTAACCACATCTCACACACTTCCGCGTTACAAGTTACAAGTATTCAAAAGCGGTTCAATCAAATCAAAGGCTGACAACGTCTTCCTTGCACGGCTGCACAGGTATGACATTTGGTTTGATTCCTAATTCGATGACCCACCGAAACAAGAACACTGATTCAGAAAACCACACACAGAATGTGCAACACGGATTTCAAATCGATCATTCTTTGCTGGTCTGGATTCTTGAGACTTGTGTCGCTGGTGAGTATTGTTTTATGCTGAAATGCTCATGTGAAAATTTTAACATTTAAGTATTTCCATATCACAAAAAAAAAGTCTGATTGGTCACTCATACACCTTGCTTTTGAACTCTGATTTTGGCACGTAAAGCAGCACCTGGCGGTAGGATTGCTATTCTCAAGCCTAGGCTTGCAAATCCGGTGGAGCAATGAGGGAGATGTAAAATCCGGAAAAGTTGCGCTTCCACTAATTATAGTGTGCTGTTTCGGTTGCGTCTTTTCCTCTGGCTTACTTCTGCTTCTAGGCACCAAAGTGCGTGGCATCCCGGAAAACTTGCTCAAATTTTTGGTAAGACCATGAGTCATCGATAAAAGTTCTCTTTCACCAGCGATTAGTAAATAATAACTGGAACAGTTTATTAACTGTAATGATAACGGCGACATTGCTTTTAAAGTTTGAAATTTTTTTCAAGTCAGGATAGGTGTGTGCACGTGGCGTTGGGCTTGACTATCATACTTGCCACCATTCCACTGCATACGCAATACCGCCACGAAAGAAATTCGGGCGAAATGGTGGAAACGGTTGGTGGCATTTCCCTCACTCAAGAGCGATTATTTCCCATGGTACGGAGCGCCTTTTCTTCTTACATGTGTCGGTGACAATTTTTCCATGGAGAATGAGTAGAAATCTCCATGTATTCCGGTGGATTGGGCTGACAATTTCTCTTGGCAGGTTGTAGGGACCCTTTGCGGATTGGTGTACTTGCTGACTGCGTTCGTCCTTTGGAGGGAACCTACAGAATCGAGTGAGAAGGTAATACCAGAGACAATCATGTCGGCACCAGTATCAACCCGCACCAGTGTCCAGGACGTGAGTAAATCCGGGTCTAAACGAGTTTACAAAGATGAAAGCCAGGTGTCAGCGGTACCGAAGACACTTAAGGCACCACCTGCGGAAGGTTGGGCTCCAGCACCAGCAGGAAAGCAAATTGATCAAGGGAGAAGTTCAGGTATCTGGTAAAGAAGTCAAGACAAGTCACCGGAATACTGTCGCTGGATCGAATGCACACTCACCAAAGGTGGTGCTGACGTTGAACAAAGCGTTGCAAAAATAATGGTCCGTATTTAAGTGTGAAAAAGAGCATTGCGGACGAGCAGTAAGGCCGTTTAATACTGATTTTACAGGCACATATTCTATTAGTGATACATGTTTGATGGGTCGTCTAATGAGATGCGACAAGAGTTTGTTGTTTCCGGATCAGTCAATTAAAGTTATGCATATCTGTTGAGGAATTCGCTTCTAATGACAGAGTTTCATTTGAATTGCTGTTGTTCCTCGCCATGCTGGATCTCTATCCGTACCCACTTCCATTTGGATCTGCAATTTCTTACCGCGTAACCGCATGGTTTTCGTTTTCGATACGCATTCCGGGCTCAAGTGCTGCTGCACATAATAAAATAATACATTGCTGTTTCAGAATTCAGACTAAGCAAGGTCAACTAACATTGTGTGCTTAAGCTCAAGAGCTTGGCAGCTTGCAAACTCTTCTTCTATCCTCAATTAAATGCCATACTGTGCGGACTTGAGTTGTTTGCCAGTAGCTGCGGTTTTCGTTGCACATGTGCACAGAGATACGAAGCCGGAAGTCACACCCAAATTGATAAGTAAAAGCTAGTGCATAGTACCGAAATGTTATCGACATGTGACAGTTCTCCTTTCGCATATTTTACTAGAGCGGATGCGTATTTCAATCAATTAAGTTTTTAATGGAGAGCTGCAGCGTACACAGTCTGTAAAGCAGCTCTAAAATGGATTCATTTCGGCGACAGGTTCAATATCATTTCGAAGATTTGCAAACAACACTACGGAATGTTGCAAGAGCGCAATACCTCCGTCTTGCCTGTATGGTAGGAATATATCATTCTCACAGTTGAAATTCTCCTTCTAGACAACTAATTTTAAGGCAATGGTACAAGTCTTTCAAATTCTGACAGGGTCTTGGAGCCATCACACTTGGTCTTACAGGTGCTTCTTACTGGAAGGATGTGACCGTTGAACTCCTGTTTTTAGGAATTGCAATTGCAGCTTTCCTGGGCTCAGTTTGGTTCGGAGTGGGGCCGATAATCGGACTAAAATCTCGGGATGATGATAAGCACAAACAAATTGTAAGCTAGTTTGACTCAATAACAATCGAAAAAATATCTTATTTGAATAGCAACACTGTCACTGGTCATATACACAAGCATTGGAGGCGACGGTGAAGCACTGTTTCTCTTCCAGGCTTTCGCATGGCATGTTGCCATGACCCTAATTTTGCTTACAGGAGTGATAATGATGACGGTCAGTTCCATCCAACAAAGAAATTACTGGTATGGACCGAGTCGAGGAAACTGGAATTTGCGAAGAAGCTTTTATCATCGTAAGTTTCCAAAATTATCTTTATTTCTCCAGTGTCTGTTTCCATTATGAAGCGGTTTCTTTAGTCTCTGACGTTTAAGTTTTGACATGGTTTTGGTTCTGTCTAGATTTTTGCCATAGCAAACAACATTTCTCATGCTGTATTAAGTACCGAGTTATACGGGGAACTACCCCTTGTCAGCGATGAAATGATCCAAGCCTCTAAGGAACGTGCTCGTAAATCTATAATTAGGCTTCCCGATTCCTCAAAACTCGGGACTAGAAATGGGCGAAAGAAGGCTCGAGATTGTACCACAGACTTCGACAGGCGTGGATGTGGAAACTTGATTGCCTCCACCATTTGACCAAAAATTGACATCTCCGACAAACGTTCTCTTTGCTTTAGTTAAACTGTTGTCATAACGTTCTAAGTGGTATTTAGGCGGGGAGACCAAAGCTAAATTAAATCGTGGCGAAAATAAAGCAGGTATTAATGATAAATTGCTTTGTAAATCATCGATAAAAATTGCAAATAATAAATACATCTGGTAGGAGCGGCACGTCAAAATTTAGACGCCATTTTGAAGGAACCATAACTGAAGTAAACAAACAGGGATCGGCAAGTTTGTTTCACTAGGTTTGTAGCTTTTTGATAGCAGTAAAAAATAATCAAGCGGCAAAAAGGTTCATTATTGTTTCATTACAGTGATCGCCTCAGACGATCGTCGTTTTGCTTAATAAGACCACATTCCACCAGTATCTCACCGGCCCCCAGTTTCCATCATGGAAATGCCGATAGCCCGGATCTTCACATGTGTAAGGATAAGTAATATTAATTTCAGCCTGAAAATTGGCAATAGCAAATGCATTATAATATTGGCTCAATGGCAGATTCTTTGACTAGGAAATGCTATTACCCTGAATGTTAACACTGGCTACAAATGTATAGATTTTAGGACTCGTCGTGATTTGCATGAACGGCACAGACTTCCTTCTCGTCTATAGAACTTACCAGACATTTTTCTTCATTGTAACGTTGATTGCTCTGATCATCTCTGTGGTGCTTCTTATCCTGATATTGGTCAACGTTTGGGGTGCGAACAGAGCCACAGGTGTTCTCGTAAGTATTTCAGTCCTTACACTTTAATGATAAGTCGATGACCTTCCATGTTTTTGCGTAGTTTTGAAGAAAACGCAAATCAGTAATTCATTTTGAGGAGATTGCTAACGGTTTTGAATTTGCAGGATGGCATCTTCCATATCATTTTCGGAATTTTACTCCTCATAGCAGCTGTCTTCGTCAGCGTTGACCTCGCAAGTTATCGGAACTTCAACGCCATGACAGATGGGGACAAAGCAGGATACATAATTTTGGATGTACGTAGACCAGTAATCAGTCAAAATAATCTAAAATCAATCCCCACTCGAGTCAAGTGAATATGTATGATTAATTTTGGCATACTTTTTTCAGATTTTGGAATTTTTTAACGGCTTGTTATACTTAATGATCGGTTGGCCCATTTGTGCTTGCTAGATTCAATAACTTTTAATAAATGAAAGTTCAAACCATTCTGAAGTTTCGCGTCCATGTTTACTTCAATAACAGGAAAGGCTTCCGGCTTTTTCTTTCTCGTGTTTGTACATTCTGCAAAATGGAGTCGTTTACTTGCTAGCCATCAAAAATACAAGTAAAATATATTGTTAGATAGAAGATTATACAATTTACCGCTTTGCGTACAAAAACTTTCAATAGGATTGATTCGACTCATCCCTAGCTGTTTAACATCTGTGCGTTACATGAAAAATAGGCAATTAACAGCTTGTGCACCTTAGTGAAAACAATTGCCTTGAAAGCGTTAAAATCCTTTAATAATGGATTATGAGCATCCGAGCATTTGCCTTCTGATGAGATTGCCTGCATGCACACTTGTAAAACCTTTTGTGCCTGTAAATTCTCATTAGCTTATTTTTATCACCGTACATGAAACTTAAATTACCTTTACATTTCGAAAGACAGGACGATTATTGTGTTTGTTTTTGACTAGTGAAGTGTCTTTTTAAACATTTGTAGTACTGTGTATTTCACTAAAGAAACAGAAAGCTTGCTATCAACCATTAGAACCATTGCTATTACCATTAGAACTTATCCAACCATTCTCGCAGATCCCTCGTCTTCTCGGTTATACTAGGCGATCTAGCCACAGTTCTTGTGTAAGTTGGATCGGTTGATAACGGGTATTGCCTTAAAATTCGACTTTGTCTATTTCTGAGACTAGCCACGTGGTCGTTAAAGGTAGCAGCCATTGGGCTGGTGAGAGACCCTGTACTTCCATGGTACCCACGGATCGGTGATGTTCCAACTTGGAACGAATTGAGAAAAGTGGGTTTACCAGCAACCATAACCAGGATTTAACGGCATCGGGATATCTTTACTGGGATTGAACGGAAGCAAAGTGGCAGGGACGTTATGACCAGGAGCTGAAGAACTGTCGCCGACAAAGGACCAAAGGTACTTCATCTGACTATCAAGCTGTTGAAGGGACGAAAGAATTCCTTCGATATCCTCACTGACTTTGTTTTTTCCAGCTGGGTTCGTCTGACTGGATAAATTGTTGCTCAATTCCTTAAGACTACCAACCCCTGAGCTTTCTGTTTCCGAGTGGTGGTCAATTAAATGCGTCGTGTCAACACCTTGCGATCGAACTGATGTCGATCGAGCGTCATACCTTTGCTTGGATCCCACTGTGGTGGCAACAGGAGCGCCTATCGACAAGCCGGCTCTTGACAGCCGATATTTTTGAGACTTGATAAAATCTTTGGCTTCATCAATGTACTTCCGCTCTTGCATCGAAACTTGGGAAGATACATCTTTTGAGACTGGCACCAGGCTGATGTTCGCATCAGAAACAGGGCCACTTGAAGTACCGACAGATACATGAACCTGACTGAAGGCTGACTGCTCCTTAGCGGATTTGTTAGACCTGGTTCTCGTTGAGCCTGGAACCCTAGCAGTTCGTTCTGTAGCTTGTTTGGTCCCAGTTTGCTCTTGACCGTTACGAAGCTTACGCTGCTCGCGTTTCAGTTCGCTAATTTGGTTCTTCAGGTCTTCCAAAGCCATGAGAGCTTTTGATAGCGAATCTTGGTTGATGGAATTATGACTTGCCACCTGTTTCGAACCATGAGATGGAGGTTCCGACGTGGGATTACTGCTGTTACGTATTTTGTGACCCGTTAGTTTTCCCTTGCCGGAGCTAGAAGAGGTGAAGGATGAGTCCGATTCAGCAGCTCCAGAATGACCAGAATCAAATGTGTTGCTTTGTAAGTCAGCTGCTTCGTTTCTGTTTCCGTAATGAATTGGAAAGGAGTCGTCCGTCGGGGGGTTTTGCACTACCAGTGGGGGCGGTTGACTCGGTTGACTGATTCTTTTATTGAGACTGAGGTACTTTTCTTCAAGTGCTTGGTATTTTTGTCTCATGTCTGCTAACTCTTGCTTCAAAGTATCTGTCTTGGATAAAGCATCTGTTAATGAGACTGGACCATTGTGATGAGATTCATTTAAAGCTTGCAATCCGTCCATTTTTTCCTGGAGATCATGTCGAAGTTGCTGGAAATTGGTGGAAAACTCCTGGGTCATTTGCATCGCTTTTTCAGAAAATTCCTGCTTGATTTTCTCCTGCTCTTGCTGGAATGATTCCATTAAATTTTGTTTTTCCGCGTCGAACTTGGAGATCATTTCAGCGATTAATTGTGAGTGCTCCTGTCGCAGTTTCTCCTCCTGTGAATTTGCCATCGAGATTTAAGTCATTAAAATTATGCATTAGGAGGTAAAACACTGGATTTTCATGTTATTAGCTTGAATCACAAGGACTATTTTACCTCAGCTTGAAACTCAAGTTTTAGATTTTCTAACGTCATTTGGTGCAACGATCTCATTTCCTCCAGTTGCTTTAAAATGCTGCTCATCCATAACGGCTTTGACCCGCTTGATCTCATTCGTCAATTGCACCTCATAGTCCTTCTCTGCTTCAGCGATACGAGGGTCAGATTTCAACGATTCCAGATCTTGTTTTCCTTTCTCCGTCAGTGATTTGAGCGCCTGCGCAACAATTCATCATTATTACAGTCGATTACATTGTAATTTAATGTCAAATTTTAAATTTTTCTATAATCCTGCTAAGACTAAGTATTACATAATATAAATATGTATGTGCTACCTCTTCGTGTTCCTGCTGAATCTCCAACTTCTTTTGTTCTAGTTTGGATTTGAACTCCCCCCGAACCCGTTCTAAATCCTCGGATAAGGACGTTTCCATTTCTCTCCGAGCTTTCTCGACTTCATGTTTCTTGTGCGCTTCAAATTGCACTTTCATTCGGTCAATGACAGCTTCCATATCTGCCTTTATTTGTGCGACACTTGCTTCCATTCCGGATCTGAAGTGAAAGATACCAGTTAATGAGCTACTCAGACATTCACACAAATCTGTCTAGACACTGGTCACCTTCATTTTTACTGCAACCTGTGATCCCTTAAGTATTGGTATTGTCGCAGGTTTTGCAGAATTCCTAATAAGGGTTATGTAACGTCATGCGGAAAAAACATAGAAGGGCTCTCAGGCGACTACAAGGCTATTGGAGCATATCATCAATCTTAATCTTACCGGATTTCGTTTTCCTTTTCCTTCTGCTCCTGCTGAATTTTCTGCTCATAGGTTTTTAGCTGATGGTCCATATTAGCTTTTATGTTTAATTTTTCCGCATCATGATTAGTTTCAAGAGCAGCATCATTCTGCAAAAAGCACATAATACAGATTCAAATTCAGTCCGGTCAAGTTCTGTTAATTAAGATTTAAGATTGGATTGCATGTCAATGGTATGGTTGGTAGTTGAATACCAGTCGAACAGTAGATTGCATTGGTACCCGAGTCATCCCTACTGTAGAAATAGTCTGAACTGGAGAATTTGGTCTTGCGGTGGCAGGTGTTTCAGCTTGTTTTACAAGATTCTTACTATGGTCGATTTCTTCCTCTTCTTCGACCTCTTCCTCTTCCTCCTCTTCTTCGTCTTCCTCGGATCCTTCTGTCTCAGAACTGGCAGAATCTTCGTCCTGTGACATCAATATAAATTGACAGTAATCAAAACGAGTTCCCCAAGCGCATGTTACAGTTTTATTTGGTCAGAAAAGCATCGATAGACTCTAAGCTTCTCACCGATTCATCTCGTGAAAATTCAAACGTTATTTTTGGGTCTTCTAAATCGAATTTGACATTAGGCTTTTTTCGCATTGAAGTCTCAGAGTTCAAGGAAGACCACATGTTCCGCTCATGATCTGGAAATAATTAGTAAAAAAAGGTCATATAACACAAGTGTGCCAAATCAAGATTTCTAAGCCTCTAATTTTCCATACTGCAACCGAGCGATACAAATATACAGTTTGAACTTGAACTTTAAAAACTTTGCAATAAATTATTTTCTGTTCTCAAGCATAAAAGACACATGTAAGTGAACACGAAACCAAGGGAAATGTAAACACCAGACATGTGGAAGTTTCAGGAGATGCATGCTACTCCAAAAATTGAGAGGACAACTGACAAAGAAGGCATGGTGGAGGGTAGTGACAAGCTGTAAGCCTCAGTTTAGAGGACGTTGCAAATTTGCAGTTAGTTGCAAAAAGTTTTATACCAGTTAGCTGACTAGAGTTAATGTCCCATAGTTTGGGCTCAGCAGAGGCAGCAGTAGAATTTACATCTAATCTTGAACGTTTATTAGAATCAGCCAGTATACTTTTTAATGGTTTCCTATGTGGCATGGAGGCTTCGTCTTCAGATCCACTTTTGGAGCCACTCTTCATGCTGCTTTGACTGTCGACACGGTCTTCAGGTACACTTGAAAGATAGAAAGCATCTGTCTCTAGCTTGCTTTTCTGTGGCAGTTGGAGCTCTTCATTTTTCGGTTCGTTTTGAGTTACTTCAGGGACTGGTTCTGCGGCTTCCTGACTTGAGGGAGGTTTCGCACTTTTAAGAAAACTTGCACCTGAGCCTAGAAATAATTTTTAACGTTATCCTGGTGAAATAGGATAGGAATAGCCAAAAATTTTATTATGAGCTGAAACGCTCACAACGATTTATTACCGGTCAATGTCAGTCCTGATTTTTTCACCGGGCCTAAAGGACCAGGGTCAAGTTTTTGTCGACTGAGAGGCTCTGGTCGCATGGTAGAAAGCTCACCATTCCCCAAAGAAGCTGATTTACGGGTCAACGGCTCAAGGGGCAAGGGCTGAAGGCCATTTGGCCTCTGGTAGTTGCCCAAACTACCTAAAAGACTTCCGGCAGAATACTGGCTGAGTTCGTCGCTACTGCTGAAAGCTCGAATGTTTCAACGGTCCAAGTTTAGGTTTTGGCAAAGAGTTTGGGAACGCAAGGGGAGCAAGTCCTCCCCCCTTCTTCAAAGGGGGTAAACTTTTCAAAGGTTTTGCTGACCCGAGGTCAAAATTTTGCAGTCGATTCATGGCGTGTTCTGTTCTTGCGTCAATGACCTTTTGCTTATAAACTGCATCCAATGGATGTTCCCATTGGGAAACTTTGGTTTGATTGTTGTAGTAAAACCAGGCGTCGCGATGAGTATCTTTGCTAAGATGTTCAAAAATATCAGGTGTAAACTCCATCCCAACCGAAGTAAGCACTGTTATACTAATACCTGTTAGATACGATCGAAACGTTTCCCTCAAACAGTGCCTAAAAATATTCCGAAAGTTCTATGAACTTACCAGGGTTTCCACTCCGGTGGCAATTTTTCTAAAAGCCCAGACCTCGCCAGGTGTATCAAATGAGGCTCTGTCTCGGGGTCGATCCCAATTCTTCGTGCAAACTCTTCGATATCTGTGAGTGAATCAGCTTCCAATTTAATGCCTGTTATTAATCTCACGTCATCCACAATGCAAGGAGTCAATAATATGCCTGATAAACCTCCCACGAAACACAATCTTGGATAATTTGGGGATGGCACGCGATGAGTGCATTAATATTTAGATGAGTGCATTCCCATCCCCTCACATTCCCTATCACCATTTCGAATCACCGCTTGACAAAATTGCAAATCATGAAAGTATACGTTTCCTGAATCTGAAACTGGGTGACAGGTGGTTACATTTGTGGTATGCATCATGTCACGATGACATGACACCAACACGGGTAGTAAATGATTTCCGTGTCTACCAAATACAAAAGAGAGGAGCTACCTCTCGAGGGCCTGCTGACCCTTGCATGGAAAAAGTTTTGTGGTTAAGGAATCCTGTGCGAGCTTCACGTGACCTCCCATACTAACGTTTGGCTCCGGTTTTGTAATAAGAGCTTTAATGAAATTTTTATCAAGCCAAAGCTGAGCATGCATTTAAACACGACCTACCCCTGCCCAATTTAATGTCATCAAACTTGATCTATGACAGTACTCTAACCTAACCACATGATTGACTGCTAGACGAGTGCAGGAAGGGAGAAAATTAGTTAGAATGCCTATTTTAACCCTCTCACATCTTTCCATCTCAAAATCTTTTTCACTTGGACTTTCGGTAGACACACGCAACGGTTGGACAGAATATCAAAAATCAGCAGATTATTCATGCTTTCTGCGCATATCAACATGTTAAACTTAAGACAGGTAACTTATTTTAAGGAACGATAATTATTATTTACTCATTCTAATTTTAGCAAAGAAATTAGCTTTAATAGAATTTCAGCACAACTATTGATAAGATACTCTATTGCAAAACGAATGTCATAAAGACTGACCTTCAGGCGTAGGTTCTTCAGCTTCAGTTTCTATGTAAAGCATGGACGGGGCACTTCGATGCAGAGGAACCTTGTCCAGCTGAAGACCTGACGGGAAACGCGTTAAATTCATGTTCAATCATTCGTTGTGCAGTGCTGCTATTTTTTGTACGAAAATCACTCTTAATTAAATCGGATACATGTCCTGCTGAGAAACACATTAATGGAATTGATGAACCGATTTTGTTTGCACTATTTAGTTACTTTTCTGGCCCACAATAAAAAAATCGTTGAGAATTAGCTTAGCTGCTTGTGCTTTCTCCCATCAACATGACAATGTGATGAGGACTCAACAAAACTGCTTTCATTAAATTGTTAGCCTCCCTCAAAGCTGCTGGAAATTCGATCAAGTTTTTGTTGCAAAGGTTGTGTTTTGTCTTTTAAAGAAGCCATTTTATAAACAGGCTGTTCCTTGAATGCTCTAATTTTGACGATACACAGACCACATTGTAAGACTTGAACTTAAAGTAAGTAAAAACAGACGCTCCACACTTGACGAATTCAACTCCAGCTCTAAGACTTGCACTTTGACGCACTATAGAATGCATTTGAGTTTCGTCATAGCGTTGCTATGGCAACGCGTCAAAATAAACTAACGGTATATGTACCAGGCCAGACTCAAACTGCTCTGTATGCATGAGGAGTAGTAGCACATGGTTGGAGAAAAGGCGCTCAGCTAACTGCAGGTGTAGCGGAGGCCCTAGAGCTACCCCTCAGCTCGCCACATGCCATCAGAGCACATATGCATGTAAAAATAGCAGCCGTCAGTTAGGCCACCTGCTCTTTACGTCCGGTGCGGTAAGGTGACATGTGAGTTAGTCGCTTTTACTCCGAGGGGGACAGCAGGGCATGAGTAACTGCCTGTAAGACTTATTGCGAAGTAAAGCTTTGTACTGTATTTATGCAAAGGGGTCCCTTGTGCATTTCCTCCTCTTGTTTCTGTTCCGTAAGCAAGTTTTCACGGTCACCCGTAATGAATATTGATTGCGAAGAGCACGACTGGTAAGCTGCCCAGTTTGCTTTGACTTTCACCCACTAAAGAAACTAGCATGTAACGTTCCCAAGAGACGTTGCGACCATTTCAATGTTAATTGTTCTGGAGCTTATGACGTGCATGCACAATTTTCCGAAGTGCAAGCGAGAATGCGAATTTTTTCCAAACTCAATTCAGCAGCTTCGTCGTACGACGAAGAGGGATATCGGCGGCGTATCAAGAGAATTGAGTCTGAAAAGGCTAGCAAAGTTCACCGAAAACAACAAATGAACTTGCATTTGATGAGAAAAGGCATAGCTAAAATATCTGTTATAGCTTTTGCTTTTGTGAGTGTTCTCGATGACTTTCGAGACTTTTTGCTCATCAGGTTATGTTACACCGAGCACATGAAGTGCATACGCCGGCATCGATTATCTATAGGGGAAGGTGAGTTATCATGGAAAAGAGCTACCGGCTTGACAGACGCATACATCCTCTTGACAGACGCGTGACAGGAAGAAGTGATTTTGAAAAAATGAATGCAATTTCCTCCATCACGTTAGCACGTGAAGAGGGCTAATATCTTAAAAATTAATGCAGGGTTAAAAAGTTGCATTGAATTGAATGCACGCCGAAATTCTACGTTATCCTTGATCACCTACCAATAAACTAATTCGTGTACTTGTCAAAGAAAGGGCGGCCTTTGAAGTCTGGTGGCCTAACAGGCAGCAAACAACCCTGTACAATGGGATGGAAGGGATGTTTATAAGACGACTGTCGCCATGGTAAAATTCACATCGATCTTAAACAGAAACAAAAACAAATCGATTCTTTCAGTCTACCTGATGCGTTGATGCTCTTCCGGGTTCATCCGTGTTTGATGGCTGTACCAGATACGGAATCCAATGTTCACTTCGACCCTTCGTCAAATAAGGCCCCACCGGCCGACTTAGTGAATCAGACTGTAAAATCGAGAACACTGTATGATAGAAACTTAAGGTCGATAGTTGAAGGTGCACTAGTTCACTTAAATTGCTTGGATACAAGATGGAGATTCAGATCAACACCCTTAACTGTTCTTCAATACCGCCATCGGATTCCGAATCCGAAACGGAGACATCTGACACGGACAGCGGTGAAGCTAAAACTAAAAGCTTGTACGAGAAAGATGGGATGATTGGCAGCCTTGAGCGTGGATTGCGAACTATTTCGAGGCATGCAAGAGACTACATGAAAAATTGCAGAAGCGGTAAGGTGTTGTGCGCTTTCACCGCTTTCTCACGCTACTTTTCTCTCGTGAAACATTCGGTCCATGCTTTCACTCTCCTCGCACCATGCCCATAGAAGGATTAGCTCAACTAGAGCACGAGCACAGAGCCCATAAGCGTCCACTTGAGCTTACGGAATCACCGTAACAGAGGCTCTATCGCCCATGTTGAGTACTGGAATTTGTTGTTGGCCGTCCAGTTAGACGGATTCAGTTGACTTTTAAATCCTTTTGGTTAATGCAGGACTGTTTTGACATGACCAACGTGAGGACACGGGAATGCTTGAAGAAAATTGCAAGCTATGAAATACGCTTGGTGTTTTCTATTTCCTGCTGACTAAGTCATTCAGACCGTTTAGTTGTTACCTTCACAGTCTAGCTGGACGAGGTACGAGCTACTAGGTCGATTATTTTCCTTCCGTTAGGTTAGCTTGAAAGACCATCATGACACGGAACTGGCTTACCGCAAAATCAATTGCAATTCCACTGAAGCACGTAAACACTAGCTCGTCACGTGTATTTTTTAGCTTAAACTTCAGCCAGTGTCATGCGTATAAACGGCAGAAAATTGCAAGGTGGAAACTTGGATGAAGGAGCAGAATTCAGTTTTATTTTGTTCAACTTTTGCCTTTCTAGAGAATTGGCTGCACGCCCGAACAAAACCTGGCGATATAGTAGGACTTTATTCGCAATAATGTATTTTGAGAGCAACATGAAAGCTGAGTTAGAACTCCAGCCATTGTCAGCACTCCAAGAAATGTAGCTTGATTAGGTAGTTGCATGCGTTTTGGCATGCCATCAAATACGGTCACAGTTAGTAGGACAGGAAAAGGTAACATGCATTTAATCGTAGGTGGGCAAGCACGAGGTGTAAATGGGTCACTGGATAAATGGACCAGGAGAAGTTTCTGTGTCATGCACGTAATTAAGTGAACTTGAATATTTTGCGCAAGTCTTTCTTCCGCTTGTTCTCCGAAAGAGAAAGTTGCTCTCTTTGGCATTTGCTGCACGTACTCGGGCATTTTGTATTTTCTCCACTACCTGGTAGTTGCTTGGAAGCCTTGCGATAGCTTGAATTTTAGCAAGCAATTCATAATAGGATGCATGTGGGGGGCTTATGATCCTATATTTCTAATAAGTTGCTTCATGGTATTGCACAGGACAAGTAAAAACAGATATGCAAGAAACTCTTGAATGTTCCATGCTTAAGATGCTCAAGTCAGAGCAGATTCTAAAAGAGCTTCCTGTCATGGTCAACAGAAGTAATAGATGAGTTTGTGGATGGCTTGGACGATGATTTGGACGCGGAAGATGAAATCGGTTTCTTTCACCCTTTGGCTTCTGAGCAAGAAGCTGATATGAAAACTTTAACTTCTAGAATATTTCAGGTGAGTTTTAAGTTTTGAAAATTGGTATAGAAAAAACAATTCTTATCCCACTCCAGCCTTGCCTTACCCTTTGTGGCTTCTTCCGAAGATGTTTGAATGTAAGTATCAGAGTTACGAAAAAACTCTTACCAAAGAAAAATTGAAAGAGCGCCCGCGTTTTCAGAAAGCTGGTAGAAGACATCAGCTATTATAAGGATGCAGAAACGAATACTGACCCAATACTATTGGTAGACAATGAAAAGTCCGAATGTCCAGAGGACGAAATCAACGCCAGATTAGGAGCAGCAGTTCACTCGATTACATTTCAAGAAGAGGAGGAGTCAGATGATGAATTAATGTTACCGAATATAGACCCCATCACTAAATTGCCAATGCACAACCCTGTCCGTAATCGTCATTGCAACCATGTTTTTGAAGAAGAGGCAATACTGCGGTACATTTGCAATAATTCTAGTCCGAAGTAAGTTTTTTCGCTTCCATCATACTCGAATTAAAATGAATGATAGCTGAAGCCGAATCATTTCATTCCAATAGTCGAATTTAATTTCAAGTATCATGATTTACACAGATGTCCGTTGAGCTATTGTAATAATGCAAAAGTGCTTGAAGCTTCTGACTTCATCAAACTAACCAAGCTAACAGAAAAGGTACGACAGAAAAACAAAATGGGCAGATGTACATCATCTAGAGCAACTGCGACGACCAATTGGTGCAAACAATGACTGACTTCAAAAAAAAAATACGTTCCCTGCGAAACGATGAAACCGCATAGAGACAAATATGATTGCTAATACTTGCTGCTAAAACGATAATAACGATTGTTACTGACAGCGACGAATCTAAGCTTGCTGAGTAGATTTCAAGTACTTTACATACAATTTTCAATTATTATCAATGAAATGCGCTTTTAACCACTGACTACTCCATGATTCATGCTTTCAAATGATATTATAGATATTTCAAAATTGCCAGCTTACTGATTATGAGCAAAAACAGCGCATTACGAGATGAGATTATAAAAAAAGCTAACAAACTAAATGCTTATTGTTAATCATGAACAAATACAAAAAAGTGTCTATGCATAATCAGTCATTTCAACGCTATCTATACTGCCGTCATCAACGGCTTCG